>JAOVVB010000035.1:4401990-4425802 GCA_028570985.1 Heterobranchus longifilis | reverse complement strand
CACTTTAGCACACAAAAGTATACTTAATACACTTAAAATTGTGCTTTTGTACAATTTAATTACAACTTAAATACACAGTACAAAATTAGTTGTTCCAAAATAGCAAACTTCAAGTATACTAGTCATTAGTCTGGATGCAAGTACATTTAAGTATGCTTTGGCATGCTAGGATTTAATATACTTAGCATACTTTTTTTTTTTTTTACTAGCACCACTTGGCTGCTTGAGCAAGGCCCTTGAACACAAACTGCTCAGATTTTTGACCCTGTAAAATTTGCCACAATCCAAAGCCAATCCAAGTAAACACAAATAGAACATATAAGGTTAGGGTGCATGAGGTGAATAGGGTGTACCACACACATAACACATTGCGTAATAATAGATTCCAAAGCATGAATGTATCCTTCCAAGATAAACTACTCCCATGATAATGATATGCTTCTTTGTCCCTGCTGTCCCTGCTGCTGCTGGTGGGAACCTACATCACTGGCTGATAATCAACTCAACAGCAAAATGACAATCCTGAGAAGTGAACATTTTGTGAATATGAAAGCCACAATGGAGCTGAAGCATGTTATCGCAATGAGACTGAAAGCAGAAAACCCCTTTGAAACTCTTAAGCACCTCATTCTTGCACACAGGTCTTTGCATTGTTATAATGTTTGGCATGGCTGACCAATCACTCCATCATGTCTATTACCCCCATGACAGTTGTTTAATTGCGCAGTTAACAAAAGATGGCACTATGATGACATCATGACCCTTGGACAAACTTGGTATGTAACAGGCCTGTACCATGTGTGAATGATTTCCTGCTTCGTTCCCCCTTCTCTTTTGTCCTTTTTACCCCCTCATTTTTTTAATCATGTGATATTGTGCACCTTGTGCAAAGCAGCGATGAAGTAAAAGTTTGGACATCAAGGTTGTTCAATATCAACATGATCCCACACTAGGGTGTTGTTTAATGTGATAGAGTGTGCCAATGTACATGATGGTCTTACAATAGACATGTTGCAATCCAATCAACAGCTCAAGTCGGCCCGCCCCAAAGCAGATGCTCATGATACTGCGTATCACTATCACTGCACCGACCTCATCTACATAAACAAAGTCAGGGATGCAAAAGGTGCCGCGGTGGGAACAGCGCTGCCATCTCAATGGTTTGACTGGATGCCTGTCTCAGCCTCTCTCTGAAGCCCTGATTTACGGCCGTCGTAAAAGAAACTCAGACCGGAGGTGAAGAAAGGAAAAGAGAAACAGAAAGAGGGTTTCGGTTTACTGGGAGTTACTGGCTTTTCTCCCTTTCAGACACCTCTGTCAGGCTGGCTATTGTTTGAAGAGATTTACAGGCAGTGCGTACGCCTGTTAGCCCTAATTCAGGCCCACAACCTCCCCTCGTGTTACACGGTGAGCTCTGAAGTTATAGAGAGTTGGAGTGGAAAACTGTGCCTAGCTAGAAAATGCCAGCTGTTCCTCTGCTGCAAAGGCTTTTATATACACTACTGATTTGTCTTAATCATTCACACGGCCAAGTTTCAATTTTAATCTGTTTCAAGGGTTCAAGAGACTGGGGGATTAAGGGTACACAAAAGTCAAGGATTGGTACGTACCTTTATTCTAAAGTTATGGTTTGTTACATTTTTAGTAGAAAGAAGTGAATTTTTCTCAGTTTCTCCTTTTTAAAATATTTTTTTCATGGATTATGAATCTGACTTGTAAAAGTATAAACCTGTAAACAGTGGCATACTGGCCATAATTCCCTGAATACAAAAGGCACACACCTTCCTTACTTAAGAAGAAAAAAAAGTTAATAATGCAAATAGCGCAAACAACTGTTCTTTTAAAAATGGCATGTTTGATGGATATTTTTAACATTATTTGCATATTTTTCTACTATTGATTGAACTGCACATTTATTTTATTTATACTCTTTCTATTTTTAAATCTTTATAGTAATAAAACATTTACCCCCTTAGCATTTTACACTTTTGATAGGGTTGCACAAATTGATAGACTCTGCAATTTGGACAAGGCAGCACAAATTGTCAAAATTTGGTCATTTCCAACTTCGGTGCCTCAACAGGCGAAATGAGAAGTCAGATGCCGCTATGTTCGGGATTTGTCAGCAGCATGCTAGGCAGCTAACTCTGGTCCGTCATGTTTATTTGTTTGTTTATTTTCTTTCTCACACAGTGAACTGTATAGTCGGAGTTTTACTGTAGATTTAACAAAGAAGTATGTCTGTATATTTATTCATCTAAAGCTAATACGTGTATATACAGTTTTTACATTTAAAGGTGAGAAGTTTTAATTGGCTTATTTCCAATGCTGCGTGCAGCTGTGTCAAAAAATGCTACTATAGTGTGGATTGATGGCAGAGTCTATCGATTTGTGCTACCCTATAAAAAATGCTAAATATTAAAGAGGTACTATAACGGTAAGAGAAGCATGTTTTCTTACTTACAGAAACTGGGGTGGCATATTCTGACAAACATCCCCAACAAATAATGCTTACAGTATATCAGTCCTTGTAGTTTATACTGTACAATCAATGGAATGAATGGAATAATCATGTGTTTTCACACTGGTGAATTTTCACTTACATTTTAAATAAATAAGGTCATCTAACATTTTTTTCAAACCTGTAAAAAATTAAATTTCTCTAAAGTGATATTTGAATATTTCGCTACAAGTCCACAGCAACATGCTGCCTGTTCTATTAACTTGAGTTAGCTAATTAATGGAGAAAAACAAACATCAATAGTTAAAGCTAGACTGTATTCACTCACGTCACAACACACAAACTGAACGTCCTGTACCGAATGGTACGAATACAAAAACTTTGTACGTAAATTTGGAGATTTATTCAATGACTCACAATATTATCATTCAATATTCATTGTATACCGCTTATCCAGGTGCTCCTGCCACCAGCGCCCTAAGCCTTCATCACCATCCGGGGCTTTTGGGGGTCTTAACATGCTCAAAAACTCATGAAAATTGCCAGACATGTTTGACGCTGCTGCCATTAGGATGCTTAAGAGATTTTGCTGCATAGTTTATACACACTTGCACGTACAGTATGCACACTGAACCCAGCTCATTAAGCTTGTAGCTGAACAGCTTTCACATTGCATGTCATGGGCTCAACTCAACAGAAAATCAGTTATTTTGGGTTGTTTGCAAAACGCCCCATTGGAATTTTATACACTCTTCCTTGGGAATTTATGCGATCGCCACCAAACTGGGCCTATGTGATCTCAACACATCGAGCATGCAAAATTATAGAGGAATTTTTAATTTCTCAAACAGGTCAGCTGTGACGATGCCTTAATGTTAACACTCATGCGCACACACACGCACACAAACAAGTCACATGTCACACACACACATCACACACATACTAACACACACGCACGCACTGACCCACAAAGATCACACACACACTAACCAGTTACATGTCTCACACACATCACAAATATTAACACACAGATTCACAGATTCACAGATAACACATTCACTCGTCAACGGCAATGGCTTTTTGGAGGTCTTAACATGCTCAAAAAATACACAGGTTGTGCAGTGCACCCAGGAGGCGATGGCGCAAGGTGCTTGGGCCCGTTTATCATTGCTTGCAACTATATTTATATTTCTAAACATTTCTATAATATTTATATTGTTATCATTATTAACATAATTTGCATGCATTAAGGAGGAAACCGACCTTGTGTTTAGATTACATTCTGTGTGGAGTCTCTATGCATGTTTTTAATAAACAGCTTCCTCACGGTTGTCTCACCTTCTAAATATTCGACTTGTTGTTGGATTTTGACTATGTTGAATTGCTCTTTTGTGGTGATGAATAAATGTGTGATTGTCATACATTCTGCATTGTGATAGACTAGCATGTTATCCATGGTGCATTCCTGATTGCTCCTGGGATAGACTCCAAATCCGTCATGACATTTACGAGGATGAAGTAGACACTAAAGATGAATGAGTAAATATCTTGTGAGTGATAAAGTCTAGAGAATTTCAAAATCAAGATCAACATTAAATGTTGCCCTTGAAGCTCCTCCAGTATGTACAAAATTACTTCATATTGTTTGGAGAAAACTCATTTTCTTAGTTGTGTATTTCTCCTATTTGTCAAAATAAATCCCTGTAGAACATTTCAAATATTTTCTTATGAAGGCCAGATTAGATCATGCTAAAGACAGTGCCTCAAATAGACTAACACTGGGAAAATACATCTCCAATGTATAAATGGATTACTCGTGTTCATGCAGTATTTATCATGTTCCAAATCATGATGATGTTTCCAAATTTCCTCTAAGTACCAGTTTGGCAAGGCTGCATGGTAACACAGCTTAACGAGAAAGAGAGTCTGTGATTCAGTTGCTAGCTTGGGCAAGGGGAAAAAGAAATGTTTAGGGCCCCATTTAAGAAAAAAACAAATTTTCTAAGTTTTTTGGAGGCCTTAGTTAAGCACTGGAGACTGGAGGAACCAAAGAAAGTGAAGAAAATGAAGGGAAAACAAGGAGTCTAAAACGTTGAGCAAAGTACAGTAACAGATGAGTAATTACTCTGTGAATTGGTCACACCTAATTGCTACACGGTGTGATTATGGTAGCAGATTAAGTATGGTAAAGACCATTTGGGCTCCATTTTTCGCTCAGGAAAACAGGCCAGTTTCCAAAAGCTCCTTAGATGATTGCAGAGGTGCCTGACTGCCTCCGCACTTATCTGTGTGTGGGGTAGAAAAGCATCACTCCAATCACCGGTCCTAGGCTTAAGCTCTCAGAAGTTCCTGGAGGTGATTTCAAAGTGCAGGTCAGCTGCTTTTGGTTAGAGTGAAAAGCATTGGAAGTCCTCAACATCCGATCATCTTCTCTGATAATCCAGCCTTCAGGGGGCAGATTGGAGTTAGAGCTTCCCTGCTGCCCAGGAAACTCATCTGTTTGCGCTACGTTATCCAATACCCAGTTCAACACAGAGATAATATCATAGAACAGATGTTTCCAAACCTCTGGAATACCTGGTCCTGGGCTATTATTCAAGGCAACAGTCACTATTGTACTGTAGCTAACATGGCTGAAGTGACTACGTGAATAATAATTAATTTCTATCTCACCCAAAACATCTGTTATAAGTACACTCTTCATAAGGGTATACTGACTTCTACAGCATCTCGGCTATAACTGACAGTCAATGACGTTCACTTTAATTGGAACTACTAATTATACTCCTGCTCATTTATGTAACTATCTAATGATCCATCCAGCAAATCATGTAGCAGCAGCACAATGCATAGAATTATGCAAAGGGAGGTCAAGAGCTTCAGTTAAAGTTCACTTCATATATTAGAACTGGAAAAAAGTGATGTGTGGTATTGTTGTTGGCCTGTTGGTCTAATTGTTTCTGAAACTACTGATCTCCTGGGATTTTCACACCAGTGAGAAGTTTACATTAGGGGGAGCAGTGAAGGAAATGCCTTGTTGATTAAAAAAGCATCCTATTTCAAGCTGGGTGGAATGCTATAACAAGCAAATACTTGGGTGAGTCAAAAATTATCTGCACTCTGGCTGTAGAATTTATTTAAATTAACGTTTAGAAAAGATGTTACATCATTTTTTATCATAATCCATTTGCTTCTCAGTACACTTTGTTCATCTGTCAACAAGCGTTCGTATTCCCTCATTAAAGATGTTTTAAGCTGAGCTGCAAGCCATGAATGTACCACTCTCTTCACTTCTTCATCAGAACTGAGTCTTCATCCTTGTACGGCTGCTTTCAAGATTAGGACTATAGGGAGGATGCTTTAACAACTCAAAACGAAGTTTTGCAGAGTGTTGACAGTATGGGCAGAAGTGTGAGGACATGCATTGTCATGCAAGATTACAATGCCCGTTGGATATCAGTCCTCTGTGTTTAATCAGAGCTTTAGGTTTCAGCTTATAAATATGCATCTCAACGTAACGAGCACTGTTGATCGTTGAACTTTTTTTCTGATATTCAAATTCAGTTAAATTCAATTTCTTGAATTCAAATACCGGCCCTTGAGAGAAATCATCATTTTCCACCTGATGGTGGACTTTTGAACTTTTTTTTTGGTCGATGAATCAAGTCTGTAAGGTCAAGTCAAAGTAATGTTTTTCTTTGGTATTGATCCAAATAAATTTTGTTTGCAGAGATCCAAATGTTTCTGTTTATGCTCTATTTTTTCAGCACTAGGTACACCCTCAGACCACAAAAAATGAATCGTGGCACGCTGCTCTTCTTTCATTCAATTCGCCGCAGTTACAAAGGAACTGATGTAACACGTTCACACCTGCACAGCAGTGACTGGGGGGGACAGTAAGTAGCCTTGAACAGAAAGCGCTAATAAGAGGTCCGGCCAACGAAAGTTTTAATATAACCAGAGTGTGGATTATTTTTTACTTATTCTCCTAACCACCCTTTACAAATGAGTTAAGCAGAAAAGTATTGCAGAATGTAGAACATGCTGAGGGTTCACGTGGATGGGATACGCATTAGAAAGCTGCTTGGGAAAACTGGAAAACTAACAGCACAGACTTGTCAAAACAGTTAAAGACTGGGGGTAAAAAAAAAAAACCCTCTCCATGTCACATATAAAAATACTCCTTAATCCAAATCATAACACATGGTCCGTGATTGTCAAAGTGACCATCTTCAAGATAAACAATAATGCATGATTTTTAACAAACTAATGTTTTTCTAGAAAGCATTAAGTCTCATTAACACGAGAACTAATGTTCACAATAATTATCTTGTTCAGCCTGGATATCTGTCCTTCATTAAGACAAATACGTTCATTTTCTACTTATACACTTTATAAGTGCACATTAGTACATGTTCAGTACATACACAGCGCACGTACACAGCACACACACACATGGCCAGCGGCTCCCTTGAGGGAGTCAGATTTATGCATGTTTATTTATCCAAACACTATTGGTCTCTGGGGGTCCACCAGGGTCAAGCGCTCCCAGAAGAAACCAAGGAATTCTCCCGTAATTCCTCTCACCACAGACATAAACACTCGGTTCAGAGCAATGCTCTTCCGTCCCCTGGGTGGAGAACACATGGATTCATTACTACCTCTACCTGTGTACGCAGACTGCAACATGTAGCCTAATTGATGTTATGCTGATGAAACACATGGGGGGGGGCTTAACTTGGCATAGCGTGCTTATGTTATTAGGAGCATACTGAAGTAGAAGAAGCACTTTGAGTGGAGGAATCATTAAAGCAGAGAAGAAGAGGATGCAAATCGGGACGTCCTTTCGAGCAAAGATTCACGTTGGTTCAGCGGTGGCCGTTTTTCTCATCAGCTTGAAGAATGTTTGGTCCATTACAGTACATTCGAGGCGGGCGTCTGGGTTGGGTTTGGAAATACCTATAGGTCTATGTGTGGGCTGAACAATGCCTAGTGTTTCTACGAGTCTCTGAGAGTCTAGCGTGGTTCCAAAGTTCATTCTGTTCACTACATAAACTTCACAACTGTGGTCAATTTCTTGCACAATTCCAGAGAACTTCATTGTAATTGCCCCCTCTTAGCAAATACTGTAAATTCGCAGTGGATTTCATACTGGGAAAATGTTCTGGGAAGTGAGAGAGAGAGAGAGAGAGAGAGAGGGAGGTAAGATATTAAATAGGGTACAGTCACTGTGGACAAGGCAGATGGCTGCTTGCCCAGCACTGAGGTTTCATAGTCTTTTGGTGGCTCTCACAATAGTATTTCAGAGTCAATGCTGCACGTGACATCTCGAGCATTCAGTGTGGAGGGACTCATGCCTGTCACATAATTCTGATTTTTTTTTTTTCATGGAGGCCCTGTTTCCTTCCACTGCAATTTTACTCTCTTTTAGTGTGCAAGTTAAATCTTATATACCTACAGTCGTGGCCAAAAGTGAACTTAAGGAGTCCTTTATTCGTTAAAACCTGCTGAATCCGGCTGGGCATAGAGTCAAAAATACGTCTGCAGAACTCTGGTGTCACTCACTCAATCTGTGCCTGCATAATCACTTCCTGAATATTGTTTACAAACATTTGCCAATATTTCACTTGAGAGTTCCCTAGTTTTAGCCATTTTGTTGTGCAGAGGTGGACACCCCGGCTTTAAGAATTTAATTAGCACAACTTTTCAGCCAGAGAGATGAGAACTAATTAGTGGCATCACCTGTTGTCACTAAATAGTTACAACAATAATAAAGCAATATCACATGAGGGGGAGTGCTGTTGTGCTGTGACGCGGTCATAGGCACGGCCTCAAGTGTGATACAACAGTTCCACATCATTTATTATAAAGAGAATATACTTTGTTCTGACAACAAATATCCACCATGGCGGAGCTGGTGACCCACCAGGTGGTTAAAATGGTTAAAATGGTTAAAAGTGGTTTTACATTCTTACAGATACTATGTAGCGAAAAGGTGAGGAGAATAAACCATGGAGGTTGTGAACAGTCCTGTAAATCTTCTAAGATTCTCTTTATATTTCCACTTATTCTATTTTGGAATATCAGCTACTGTACATTAACATCTGGATTCTGCAGATAAATCTCAAATAGCATTAAATTGAGAGCTAGTGTGATTAAGAAGCAGTTATTAATGATACATTTTGCTGAAAGTGATTCCTTGACTGTTTTTGAATGTGGGTTTTGGTAGGCAGCACTGCAGACCATATTGACTTCACCCATGCCGGTGACCTGTAATTAACGGTTATTAGAACACCTGGGACGTGGAGTGATACATAAAGTTAAATGTCCCAGTGCCGTTACCGTCTATTATCACCACTTGTGGAAGGCCTCTCGTTCAAAAGTCTACTATTCTATACAGTCGGTATACTGTTGCATAAAACATGACATATATATTGGCTTAATACTTTTTTAAAACCTGTGCACATGTGCAGATGACTTCTTGAGTATTCGTTCCTGAGTGTCCACAAGAAGACGTGCCGAGCGATGAGGAATCCGTACAAGCTGCGTTATTTCTCTGGCAGGAGGTAAGATATACGTAGTATATAAAAATATACATAGTTCAAATTAAGTGGAGTGGACAAAGTTTCTAGAGAAACAGAGCGTTTCAGACAAAAGTCTTTCATCAACTGTCACGCAAAGCGCTTGTGAGGCTGTAGGAGATGAAACCAAATCTCATCTATGTGTGAAACCATGCGCAGCACATCAGGGCTTCATATGCAACATGGGTTTCATATGGCGATGTGATATCTGATCCTGCCATCTAGAGTTTTGCATCTTCTCCACATATCCATATGGAGTTCTCTTTTCACTCAGCTGCTAAATGTGAATTTGGCAAACATTTTTTAAAAACATTTTACAAATTGTCCCGGTACGAATGTGTGCATGTGCACAAGGTGGCCTACATTGGACTAGTATTCGATCCAGAGTCTATTCCCACCTCATGCTTAGTATTCTCCTGATAGGGTTCGGATCCACTGCAAGGTTGAGCATTTTTCTTTGTCCTTATTGAACCTACTATATATCTCACAGCATTCCTGTTCAATAACACTTGAATGCCATTATGGTGCTTACCACTGGCAAGAACATCGCCACATTCTTCTGTATCAAATAAAGACCGGAAAGAGATCAAGGTAGTTATTTTGAAGTAAATTAAGTAACGTTTAATAGAGGAAAACAAACTTCTTGTCTCTGGTAATCAGCCATGTGCTACAGATTAGGTTATTTATTTTCCGGAATGTTCCTTTGTGTACTTGTAGTTGTACTGGCAGCAATGCTTAGCAATGAAAATGCAATTTTCATTTAGTGTGTGTATGTGTACGTGTGTGTGAGAGAGGGAAATGGAATGCATCTTTCAGTTTCCATCACCGTTAATGCGTTGTCACTGAAAAACTCTGAAAAACTGAATTACATCCTCCCTGGATGAAACACAGGTACCAAAAGGTTGCGAGTCACTAAAAATGACTTACTGCCGTTCGGTTGTGTGTGAGGTTATGGAGTTTGAGCGATGCCAGAGATGTTATACTGCATGTACTGCAGGTCATTAGTAGTTAACTGGCCTTGATAAATGACATGAGGGCAGTAGGAGCATTCTGAACATTATACACACACACACACACACACACACACACGCAGCATATGCATTTACTGTATGAAATTCTATAGGAAAATCTAATAAAGGCATCTTCCACAAAATAATCATTCAGACATTTAAGACTATACTCACAGACTAAACGCTTAAACCACTGGGATTTTAAGATAATAACAATTTTTAGTTCTCACCTCAGGCACTAATTACAAGGTTCAAGTCAAACCAGGATTTGGATTGTGCAGAATAACAGAACAGAGAGTCAAAACTCCATTTATTTCTCTATATATTCTTTATATATTCCCTGCTACATAATGCACTTATCTCAGCGTTTCACTATCATCAAGGTAGAAAGATCTCTCAGTATGCCGGAGCTATGATCGGATTGCCTGATTTTCTGTCTGAAACACTAGCCTCCCAGGAACTCCTTTAATGACCCAAACCTGTAGAAATGTCTTGTAGTGGGGTCAGGACTGTGTGCGGGGGGTGTGGCAATAACTCCCAGCCGAGTTCCCTGTAATGTGCAAGTGATGTTGGTGAGTGTTTGTGTGTACAGTTCCCACAGACGGTTGTGTCTCTTCTATAAGTTGCCGTCAAATTCTCCATTGATTTTCAAGGATCAGCTATTCCACTCGCTGAATGTTCACAGGAGGGACTGCAGAGGGCTTCGAACCACCTTGGCCGGACCGCCGTTCACATGAGAATACAACTAAATTAAAGATAGGATTTCCAATAAATATACACATTGACAGAAGTATGTATAGAATAAAGTAGAACTAAAATAGAAATGTATCAAAATGTGCTACTTCATGACCATGATGTAAAGCAGGAATGTAGGGTGTGTGTGTTTATTGTGTGCGGAAAACAAAAGCAGTTCCGCTCCGCTTAGTGCTTTGTGCTGTTCTGGTTGTGGGCCCGAATGGTCAAGGGGAAGCAGCTCCTCCTCAGTCTCTCTGTGTTGGCCTTCAGGAAGCGGAAGCACTTTCCTGACTGCAACAGGGAGAACAGTCCATTGTTGGGGTCACTGAGGTCCTTCACTATTGTCCTGGCCTTGGTCCAACACCTCTTGCTGTAGATTGAGTGCAGGTAAATTAGTTTTACGCCTCGTTCATGAAGAATTTCATTACTCGTTCATGTCCCAGTTTCACTTGAACGCCCTTTGTATTATGCTTTTCCTGTGTCAGACTCAAGAAGTTGAAAGCTTTAGTCATGGTGATGTTTGTGTGTGCAGTACTGCTTCACCGTACTCAGTTACACTGGACTCAACAGTGATACAGTATAGTGGTGTGCACAGAGTCGTACAAAAGTTTGTATCCCCTCACCTTCAAATATTATAACCATTAATTATGAAGTGACTTCATTATAAGAAACAACACAAAAGGTCAAAAACTGCAATTCAAGATGTTGAAATGATATTTCTGATTACACTATTAGCGAAAACTTCCGTTTGTGCTGACGTACTTCTACTTGTACTGCTGTACTGATTTGTTCGCATATCTCTCCGGTTCATTTTTCTTCCATTCTCTGGATGTCTGTATTTACATTTTGGATTTTTTAATGAATAATATTTGTTCCTGCACCCAACGTGCTCTGCGACAGTTTGGCATCCCAATCAGGGTGAACTGTATACTTACCTCCTGTTTGGCTCTGAATAAATACATGGCTGAATAAACTGTTGTTAATGTTATCCCTAAATACTTCCATATCCTTTACAACCCTCTCCAGGGTTAGGACTCTCTGTTTTAGCTCTTGGGTTTGGTCACTTCCTGATGACTATTGACCCTAATACTCAGAGCATCCTGAGCATTGGCACATACTTAAACTTTTCAAGTTAAAGATAAGACTTTAAGTGTTAAAAATTAAAGCAGACAGCTCCATCGAGCACATGTAAGGAAATTAACTGCAGGATGTTCACAAGTCAAGTTCAAGTTCATAATTTTGTCCTGTCCTGAACCAGGTTGATAAATAATATAATGGACTTGTTTTGTGGATAAACTTTGACGTAAAGTAATAATTAGTTTTTTTCCCTTTTCACAAGGACAGTGGTGCAAATCTTTACCCTTAACTGCATTCGGTAACTGAGCAAATGTTTATTTGAGCTGCGTTCATAAAAAATATTTAATAATACACACAATCAAGATTCTTACAAAATCTTCATAACTTCATGCCGCACTAAATTAAGAGCTGTCAGGTGTTTACAAGCAGTTTTTACTTGAAAGTTTGATGAAGCAGAGTAAAAGAGATTTAACACACTATTCAGCTGACTGTCTCAGTAGGGATCAGCACCGCACCATACATGGGTCTGAAATGCAGAGAGAAGCTACCAGACAGAACAAGGTGAAAGGCTGAGCTGGATAAAGAACGCATCGTGGTCTTGCTGTGCCTCCTGGTGGTGGGGTGGGACATCCTATATAATTAGTGCTGAGACTGTAGACAGGATTTTGTATAGGATTCAAAAAACAAACAAACAAGTTGTTTGGCAAGTTGGCACAAAAATCTTGAATAAGCCTTCTCCTGACAAGAGTATATAAAACGTTTAGATCTTTCAGAGCCAATTCAATTTTATTTGTATAGCGGTTTTAACAATTGTCATTGTTGCTAAGCAGCTTTACACAATTTCATAGTCAATGAACGCAGAGGAGGCAGGATCGTGAGCAAGACAAGAGTGGTTTGCACATCCAGTGTCGGGGGTTCGATTCCTGCTTAACGGCTGTGTAAATGGAGTTTGCATGGTGGGTGTAAACTGTGCTTGGTGGGATTCTTCTCACAGTCCAAAGACATGCACGTTAAGCTAATTGGCGTTTCCAAAATCCCAGTAGCGCATGTGTTTGTGTGCCTTGAGATGGACTGGCACCCCTTCCAGGGTGTACTCTGCCTGGAAGGCACATATTCAAACTGTTGCTGCCTGTCTTCCATCCATGGTTGGTTGTTTCTTCTTCATCTTGTCAGTTTACTCTTGCTCTCGTAAATTGGTGTACGATCCGTCATTAAAAAAAAATTAATTAATTTAAAAAAACGTGTGAGAGGCGATGAGTTAGTGTTACCGCTCAGCCTTTTCATAATTTTCAGGATTGTGAAAGTCGGGGAGTGTGTCCTCAGCTTAACATGCCCAGATGTGTTTCTGCATGCATTAGATAGCAATGATCAAAAGAGTTTAGAGTATGCTTATGAAAATCCACTTAATGTATGACACATTTTAACCGGAGAAGACATAATATTAGAAATGCATAGACTCAAGTTCAGGAAATGTCTTTATAGTAATCACTTTTAACAAACTTCCCAAACACGATAACAGAATGTTTCTAAAAAAAAAAAAAAAAAAAGATTAAACATTTATAGAAATATTTGCATTTCCAGTCATCCATAATAATAATAGTAAAAAGGGATTTTAGTACCATATAGACAAAATCAGACATTATTAAGTCATTCTTTCTAACCTCCTAAAGTTAATTACAGTGCTTAATCATTCATCACACAGTTCCGTCAGGTTTACACACATGCATCCACGTACACACAACCTAAACGCAGTGTGTTCCCCTTCAGTACATCAGCTCTAAGATTATTGGGCATGGATACGGGACTCGTGTTGAACACTAAAGTCCAGAGTGGTTTATATAAGTTTAGTTTATATAAACCAGCGCACAAGCTTCATGGAGTCTTTCCCGCAATCAGGAACTAATTAGAAAAATGTGTGCATCCAAAAAGAAACCTAAAGGTGCGTCTCTGGATCCTATTGCAAACCAACTAACATGAGAAGAGGCAGCTTAGTGGGAGTCTGCGGAGCCTCCGGAACGAAGCAAGCAAGGGCTGATCTGAGCTGAAGATTTTACTGAGCCTCCGTCTTTCCTCACGCGTCTCAGCGCTTCTCCAGTTTCTTAAACTTGGCCTCTGCACAGAATAACAAGACGAGTCTAGTGAAACTCTATTCACTGGAGCTGTTTAGAAGCTGTGACAAAAAAAAAACATTTGCACCATTATGAGAATGAAAAGTCACATCACCTTACAAACCCTAAGTCATAATCAAAAGTATTTTATCACACGGTTCTCATCAGGAAGATGGACGTCAGACCACGTGCAGCCCAGAGGCATCTGTTCACACCTGGGATTTACATCTGTCAGTAGTCATCACGTTATGAATGCGTCTCCTGTGATCACTTTCATTCATCATTTTTCCATCCTGCGCGTTTCTTTTCTAACACGGTTGGACTTCATTCCTAGATGTGTGCAAATCTGTTTTCCCAGCTCCTCCTAGTGGTAACATTTTATACACCTGCGATCTCGTACCCACATCCGAAAAGATGCCCTCACCTAGTTTTTTGGAGTACGTGTCCAGTTTATACGCAGCCTGCTCCAGCGCTGTGACTTGTTCCTCGATCTGGTTTATCTGGTCTAGGTATGGCTGCAAGCTTGCATCTTCAAAAAAACAACAACAAAATTCAAACAATGTAATCAAGAGCATAGCTTTGGAAAATGTAAATGCGTTCAGTATCATGAATGCAGAGGACCTACACTTCTGATTGAGGTCTTGCAAGTTACGGCTGATGTTGATCGAAATGTCCTTCATCTCCATGTACTTCAGGCTGGTGAGCTTGTTCATATTCTCTAGGAGTTTATAATCCTCACAGGTGGCTAATAATAATAATACAAACATAATACACATTAATTTTAGTGTGTTATGGGGATCACCACTTACCACTCGATATATCACAGATTTGATTAATATTGCGATTCACAATTTTATAAAATGTCCCGATTCGATATTTACATTTTTCAAATATTGTTACAATTCCTTGAAAATTTTACATTTAAAAACACTTTGAACCTTTAAAATTATTTTTCAGAACTCAAAAGTTTTTAGGGAAGTTCTTTATTCTAGACTGAATTTAACAGAGTAATTAAATGTAGCCCATTGCTTACATGTTTTCTCACTTAGAACTTAAAAGTAGGGAAAGGGCAGCACACTGGTGTAGTGATTAGCAGCACTGTGGCCTCGCCCCACCAGGGCTGGGGGTTCGATTTCTGCCTGATTAATCACAGTAATAGTCTGTGATTAATTATGTTTAATCACAATTTAAAAATTCTCTGATTAATTTGTATTATAAACATGCATTGAGAAATGTCTAACACACTGGTTAAAGGAAACAGATTTGCAGTTTTATAATATCTCAAACATTAACATTTAACAAATGTTAAATTAACATCTCTCAAATGGGCCTGGCACTGCATGCAGTAGCTGAGTAGTATGCAGTGTGGCAAACCCATGCATGGCAGGGCTCGAACCTGGTTCCTCAGGTCCATAAATCAACAACCTAGAGCATTACAAAGCTTACAATTCATGTATTCTTGTAAAAATTGTTCCCTTTGAAGGTAGCTTGAGCACAAAATTTTTATCCAAACTTCCATCAGGAAGCTTTTTATAATAAAACTTGCCATTAAGCACACCTGGTGATGTTTTCTCAGTCATCTTATTATCTGTGCTAAACGTGCCATTATCTCACACAGCCGGGTAACCGGGTTGTGATTGTGGGAAGCCACTGGGGTCAAACTTGGTCAAAAATAGTAACTTTTCTAAAAAAAAGTAAAATTTCTAAATTAATCACACAATACATTAAATCACAAAAATGCATTTAATATTGACAGCCCTAAATTAAATAAAACAAAATGCTACAATTTACTGAGCAGCACATACCCAAAATTATCCATAACTATAATTATTATTTCTAAACAAACGTAATGAATAATTCACTTCTAACACATAGGATGCCAAGAAACGGACAAATTTTACCCCTGACGCTTGCGTGCGAATTCTAACACGTTTTGACGCTGATCAACACTGTTTTGGGACTGGTTTAAGTGTGTGTGTGTGTGTAAAGAGCAGGTTTGGGACTAATTCATGAGTTTGAAGAAAAAGGCAGATCAGAGGCTTTTTTTTTTTATGCACCCAATTTTTGATAATGTAGTGCCATAAAAATGCGTTTCTGTTGCACCACTCAGAAGCTCGTGCACTCGGACCAGAATCGGTTATGCCCAAGGCTGAGCAGTCATGGCTGATCAAGCATCACATTTCTATTATAAATGTTGATCAGCCAGTGACTGGAAAAATTAGACAATTCCAGTCACTGGCTGATCAACCAGCACATTTCTATTATAAATGTAATAAATATACATGTATTTTTTTTTATCGATTTTGGAGTCAATGAATCGGCACACAAATGTTTTTCCCCTTCTCTAGTATGTTGTGAGAAAATTATGCAACTGTGAAACCATGCTGTGAATCACACACTTGCTTCCTGTTAGTATACTTCTGTATCAACTGTTGCTTATTTGCCCAGAGATAATATATAAACAAATACACGTCAAAGCTAGATCACAGCTTTAAATTCCTTAAACGCCATGCTGTACGCTCTGGTGGAAAGGTGCTTTCTCTGCAGGTCATCCGTGTTCACCTGTGAGTTCTCCTTGCAGAAAAACTGCCATCTTTTCGAACATATCCTTGCACAGCTCGTTGATGTCGGGCTCGGCCGGCTCTGTAGCCTCCTCCGCCGTTTCCACTCCACCATCATCTACAAACAAAAACAAACAAACATCAAAACAGGATTTAATATATCTCTGTGTATAATCGGCAACAAAATTGCAATCAAATAAACAGATATACAAATAACTGCCAATACAATTTAACACTGCTGTGCGTAATGTGTATTGATAAATATCATGATCCTGATATAACGCGTGGTTCCTGAAATACCATAGTCCTTCCTGATTTTTATTTCTTTGCAATAATTTCCTTTGAACAGTTGATAATGAGATTTGTCTGCTACTTATGCTCTGTAAAGCCTTCATAGAGAGAAAAATAAGAAACATCTGACCCAACAATACAGATGAGCTGAAGGCTCGTGTTACCAATAACACCTCAGCCACCTTCATCATGGTGCTTGGTGGGTTTTGCAAATGCACTTAACAATCCTGTTCTTGTAATAACTGTTCCAGAACTGCTGATGTTTGTCTCTTAAAATAACAGCTGACTGTTGTTTCTTAATAACCTAATGCCAAATGTGTTATTTCATAGTTTAAAAAGGAAAATATCCAGTTTTGTTTTATTGTGCACTTTTCACTTGTACTGTACACAAGATTATTGCAACGTCACCCGTGTGAAGCTAAACTAAGTGGAATGACGGCGCTGAAGTCACTTGAAGAGGGACAACTGTGACACGGTCAGTGTAGGACATCACAATATGCATCATCTTATAGTCATGAGGTAAGTGTAAATTCAGTGTATAAATATCGCATGTACAGTAGAAGAGTGAGGGACTGCAGCGAGTAACACGAGACGGGGAACTGAATCCGCTGCTGGTCATCTCAGTGACACTGATGGTATGATAATACCGCTCCTTTATTATATGAAGGACTGATTATCATTTGGATCTGTTATTTAATTTTTAATTACTATAGTGCACAATACGAGAGAGAGAGAAACAATAACTTATACTTTAACTGTTGTGTAAGTGCAGTTTCCATGCAACGTGACATGTAACATGATGGCGTGTTTCACATGTTTGCTTAAACAGTGCATGAAATAGTACGTGTTAAGCTCATTTAAACTGTATTTTGTTGTTGCATTTGTTCACATTGGTTTACATTTGACCAGAAGTAGTGTTGCATCCCTTTCTTTGTGAGTTTTCATTTGGGGTTATCGACCACTAGTTGAATCCACTTTGAAGGATTGTTGTCTAATCTGCCAAACTGTCAAATACAAGAATTAAAAAGTGATCGCAGAGTTAATCCAGGTGTCCTCTGTAGTTGACTAATGGCTTTTTTTAAATGAGGAAATGGTAGTGAATAATGTCAACGAAAGTGTGGGAGCCATCTTTATTCCTTTTTCTTGAATGCCACAGTTGAGTAATGTATGTAAAAATAAAGTAGTAAAAAAAAAAACGTGTAGTGCAGTTAACTCTGGAGTTTCTGAATAAATTGCATTCACAAATGCTGTTCACAAAGCTTCCTCATTTTTTTTTTGCTTAAATGTAGTTTGGGAAATATAAACGTATGCATAAGCATTGCAGTCTCTAAATATACTTGACACAGGATTGATTCCAAATTACACACACAGTGCACTAGGCAGGGTTCAGAAAGCCATATTTTAAGCCATGCAGCGTACTGTACATCATGATGCGCGCGCACACACTGCTTTTCTGTCTTACTGTTGTTGGTGGATCTTCTCGGCGCGCGCGATACACACTCTCGCGCCTCTCCGTGTTCGGGATCCTCTCCGGTACCGGCGGTACCGGCGGTATCGGTCCTGAGCTGAAGCGCTGACGGAGGTGCTCGTGAAATGCTCTCCATATCGGCTGCCTCCTGTCCAGTCGCCGCCATTACTCTGCCCCCCCCCCTCCTCACAGTCACATGACTCTGCATCACGTGACTCTCACGGGCTCACAACCACACCCTGATATTAACGCACAAAATATGCTTAATATATATAAAATTGATAAATATATGATAATAAGATATAATTATTTTGAGTAATATTAACCATCGCTCAAGGAGATACGTTCATATATTGTTTTTGCTTTATATTGATATTAAATATAGACCGCGGTACATTATTTTAATGTTTGATGAATATTATTTTTTAAATGTAATATAAAGATTTATTAGTAATAGCTTACTCTTTAAAACAAAACAAATTCAATAAAGGGCTTTTTAAAGAAACAGGCAAACCAAATCAAGCCTTTATATTAACACTTAAACGCGCCGGTTTTCAAAATAAAAGTCACTCCTATTAATTAGCAGCTTAAACCCCACATTTTTATTAGCCTTAAAGTTTATTATTAATCTATTTCAGCAAATGAATAAAATACGACGATAATACTGTGCTGTTATTTGGTATCATTCTTTGATTATTTTCCCAATAAATAAAACACACAAAATCATATTTTACTTTGACTAAATTTAGAAAATATTTAAAAGTAAAATATCAAATTATCAGACAATTATCAAAAATTCAATATACACATATAGAAATATGCAATGTAATGTATGTTACTATATATGAATATATTAAACAGGACGCACTATATTTGGAAATTGTTTGACAAAAAGAGAATGCTAAACTAATTGTTTGACAAAGAAGAGCAGAATGCTAAACTAATTGAGCATAAATATGATTGAGATGAAACATTAAATTACAGTAGTGTTTATAGCCTACACAGTGTGTGTGTGTGTGTGTGAATATGTACAGTATATTCAAAGCTATAATACTTCGCCGGAGGTGTTTTATTTTGACACTGAGTTTATGTAGTGCCCTCGCGCGCGGATTGGGACACAGCCCGTGTCCGTCACGCGCCCCTGTCGGCGGTGTGACAGCGCAGCAGCAGCAGCAGCGCGGACTGTAAACATGGCGGCGTGCAGAGCCACAAGCTTGCGCCGCTGTTCGCCTCCTTAACCGACAGCCTGTAGAGTCGCGAGACAGCTGAGTCATGGAGACCGAGGAAGAGCAGCACATGACGACGCTCTTGTGCATGGGCTTTCCGGACCCCGTCGCCATTCGGAAAGCCCTGCGTCTGGCCAAGAACGATATCAACGAGGCCGTGGCTTTCCTGACCAACGAGAGCCCCGGACTTGGCTTTGGCTACGAACCGATGGAGAGCGGACCCAGCCCGGGCTCGGGGCCCGGCGGAGACCGCGACACAAGCGGGAGGACCGGCAGCGGCAGCGGCGGTTTCGACCCTCCTCCCGCTTACCATGATGTTGTAGAAGGCGAGGTAAGAGCTAAGGCTAGCCGGGCAGCCTACACACACACACACACACACACACACACAGGCTGACATTTCAACGGAGGGAATTAGCATTGGAGCTAACAGACTCGCGTGGAGGATCTACAGGCTTTGCTGTCAAAAGCTGGAGGGAAAAAAGTCCAGAGCCGGGACACTGGAGAACACTGCGCGTTTGGGAAACGTTTATAGAGTTTAAATTATTCATTTTACACACAAAATCCCCAGCGGTTACTTACTCATATGCGCCTGGTGTATAAACAGATATTTAAGGTTAATATTAGGGGCAGGAGGTGGAGACTCTTTTACACACACACACACTACAGGCTAATGTGTAGCTAAGATTTAAAGGTGTAATAAGCAATATTTTTCATTTCCTATTAATACAAGTACCAAAAAAAATATTTTTTTATTGCATTATGAGGGTGAGTCACTGTATAATTTATTTTAATTCACTTTTAGAAAAGGCAAAGTTTGTTTTTACATAGTCTCCTTGCTTTAATATACTTTGTCCATTACTTTGTCCAAAAAGCTTTCATATCCCCTCTAAAAATATTTTAGACTGAGCTATGATTCATGAATGTGTCTTCACTTCTTCATCCGAATTGAATCTTCATCCTCGTAGGGAAGAGCAGGTGAACGTCTGATGGAGTGAGATCAGGACTATAGGGAGGAAGCTCTAACAACTCAAAATGAAGTTTTTGCAGTGTGGGCAGAAGTGTGTGGACGTGCATCGTCATGCAAGATCACGACGCCCTTGGATATCAGTCCTCTGTGTTTAATCCGGCATTTAGGCTTCAGCTCTTCAATAAGCATCTCACTGTAACAAGCAATGTTGATTGTTGAACCTTTTTCCTGATAATGTTCCAATACTGGCCCTTGAGAATCCCAGAAAACTGTAAGCATCATTTTTCCAGCTGATGGTTGACTCTTGAACTTTTTCTTGGTCTATGATTGGATGTCTCCGTTTCATACATTCTCTGGATTTACTCTCAGACTCGTAGTGATGATCAGTCTCATCACCAGTAATGGTTCTCTTTAAGAAACTTTCACCTTTTTTAGAGTATCAGTCAAAGTGGTGTTTGATAAGACTTCTGTTTATGCTCTTTTGTGAGTTGTTTCGGCACCAGGAAGACCCTTAGACCACTGCACGCTGCCCTTTGTTTGTGCAGATCACAAGTGGGGCATCCATTTTTGCTCGCACTGTGGTTACAAATGATCTGATGCAACATCTTCACACCTGTACAGGAGTGACAGTGGGGAGACAGTAGCCTTGAACGGAAAGCACTGATAAGACTGTGCGGCTAACAATATTAGTGTGTATAAGAGTGTGTATAATTTTTGACTCACCCATGTACATATATTGAGAAAAGAAATAAATTTAAATCCATGAAGTTTGTCTGTATTTGGAGTGATGTAACCTCGCCCCGACAACTCACGGACGCTTCGTCAGCTCTTATATAGACTCCAGGGACAAGTCGCGTGTTTATGGAGATACTTTAAAGTGACAGAATTGCCAAGAAAAGTGGTGCTAACTCTACAGTGTCTCAAATATTTAACAAAGTTTCGTACTTAGTTTGTTTATTATATAATACTAATGGTGGGAATCACCAGGGATCACACAATACGATATCATGATTACTAGGTGCCGTTAATGATTACTATCACAATTTTATAAATATCCCTTTTCGATATTTACATTTTCCCCCATTTTTTTTTTACAGCGTTAGCTTTGAACCTCAAAAGTCTTGTGTACCTAACCTTGTTCACACAACTTCACGACTCAATCAGGCATGAGTAAATAAATAAGGCCTGTTCTTTATAGCATTGGTTTTCTTGCTTAAAACCAAGGGCAGCATTTAAACAATACAAACTATTTTTAAACACAAGTAGATGGCAGATCTAGATGAAAAACAGCCAATTCTCCTCACTGGCCGATCGTCCGGTGCGTCTCTATTTTCAGATAGACTTTAACGGCGTTTGAAAAATCTTTACAGTTTCTAAGAACAATTGATCCCAAAGTCTGGTTTATTATGGTCAGTGAGAACACAATCCATGCCCGAGTCCGCTTGAAGAGATGGCCTTAAGAGCGATAAAGCGTACTCGGGCATGGATTGAATCAGTTATGGAAGCCAATCGTACCTGAGCATGGAAGTAGATCACGGTTTAGACGTCATCAGGGCCAACAGCCTTTTTCGAAATTTCATTATGTGCGTAGCATGCTCCAATCTCATTCTCTGACCTACATTGCCATAGCTGATAAAGTAGGAAGCTATGCAAGAGGTTTTCTTCTCTTGTGTTTGACAGTGGCTCTCAAGTTAAGTAGGTGCATACTGCCACCTGCTTATCGGAGAGTGTAAATATCCATGTGTACCAGAGAACTGAGAACAAAAACAATGTAAACGCTGGCCAGTGGGAAGTAATCATTTCTGGATACGATACAAATCAATTGTACCTAATGTGAAAATGTCCTAAAAATTGCTCTGTTTTTGAGATGTTTAGCACGTCCTCTATTTAGCATGCTACCTCTAGCTCAAGTCTAGCCACAAGGGCCAAATGTGCCACTCGGACAGATGTTAACTGGCCTACAGCTTTTTTCTTAAAATGTACGACAGATGATCTATCAGGCAAAATATTGCAATTCTTTTTTTCTCCTGACGGTGGCAGCAGACTGTGTTTAACCCAGTTAACTAAATTCCAAGAGCCTTTTCTCCTCTGATTACAATTTATTTAAGTTTAGATGACAGACAAAATGGGTTGCATGGGGCGGCGATTTCAAAAGAGCTGGAAATCACTAGGCATTCAATCTCTCATGTGGTTTATTGAAAGATTTGTTTGTGCACGCCATAGTGGGGTGGTGGTGAGCACTGTGGCCAGTCACGGCCAGGGTCAAGGGTTCGAGTCATGCCTCAGGTCTGTGTAAGTGGATTTTGTATGTTCTCGAGTACTTTTTCTTGGGTTTCCTTTCAGTCCTCCAATTTCCTCCCACTGTCCAAAAACATGCAGATTAGGCTAATTGGTGTTTCGTAGCATGCGAGTGTACGCCTTGTGTGCCATGTGATGGATAGGCACCACTTTCACGGTGTACCCCGCCTTGTGCCTCGAGTCCCTTGGGGTAGGCTCCAGGCTTTTTGTGACCTTGTACGGGTTAGTTAGTGAGAGACGAGGTCCAAAAGTTCTCAATACTATATACTCAGTTTGGGTTTAAATCCCCTTTGTTTAAAGCTGGTTATTTGTATATAATTTTAAATCCATAATCCAAGGGGCGGAGCTTCTATGAGGGCTCAAATCTTTCAAATCTTAATCTCTTTTTCCCCATACACATCTCACCAAACTCGCATTTTAGTGAATATAAACACACTGGTCTGGTTGAGTGCCTTTAACTGCGTGCCGTTTCAGTTAGTTTATATGCTTACGCCAGAGCGCTGTGGAATTCTCGCTTCTGATTGGTCAGAAGGTGTTGAATTAATTAACTGTAATCCGAACTATAGCTTTCTATTAAATTAGATAAAGTTTTCCATTCTGAGCGCGTCTTCAGGATGGAAGGTGCAGTTTCTTTGGAACACTACAAGCTGCTTTTTGGTCTTATAGCAGTAGTGAGGCTGGTGAAGGAACGCAAGTTTATTACTGCTATAGTGTAACTCGCATAGGCATTAAATGTGTTTAAAAAGCCCAACATATTAGGGTTAGATGGTAATACCTTATCCCAGGGTATTAAAAACTAGCAATTTAATTACTACCGTCATGAAGAGAAAAAAAAAAAATTCTGCTGCGCAATGTGTGCTGGTTATGACCAGGTTTGCACGGCCATAAAAATAAAGACATACCTGAAAGCATTGGAAAAGTCATGTGATTTTAATAATGATGATGCCTCCGGTGTGGACGTGTGTGTGTGTGTGTGTGTGTGTGTGTGTGTGTGTGTGTGTGTGTGTGTGTGTGTGTGTGTGTGTGTGT
>JAOVVB010000035.1:4382898-4397016 GCA_028570985.1 Heterobranchus longifilis | reverse complement strand
TCTGTGTGTCTGTCTCTGTCTGTGTGTCTGTCTCTGTCTGTGTGTCTGTCTCTGTCTGTGTGTCTGTCTCTGTCTGTGTGTCTGTCTCTGTCTGTCTCTGTCTGTGTGTCTGTCTGTCTCTGTCTGTGTGTCTGTCTGTCTCTGTCTGTGTGTCTGTCTGTGTGTCTGTCTGTGTGTCTGTCTGTGTGTCTGTCTGTGTGTCTGTCTGTCTCTGTCTGTGTGTCTGTCTGTGTGTCTGTCTGTGTGTCTGTCTGTCTCTGTCTGTGTGTCTGTCTGTCTCTGTGTCTGTCTCTGTCTGTCTGTGTGTGTCTGTCTGTCTCAGGGAATGTCTGAATGTATAAAAAGTGTTTTTGTATGATTGGTCCAAAACAACTTGAGCAATTTGATCAGGAATAAATTTAAACTTCCTCAAGTTAGATTTACAACGTTTCTTGAGAATTTGTTGTAAGACATTTTGCTGCTTTCACACCTGCAGGTTTTAGTTTCTTTAAATTGAACTTTAGTCCTTTTTCATTTTTTTGGTAAAGTTAGTTTTGTGTGGCGTGATCGCACTCGGCTGCAGACCAAAACAAGCACAGCGAGACCTCCAGAAAGAGGTGGTCTTGGTTTGAATCATCTGGGGAGCTTTGGTGCGTTCCTCTTCGTGAGAAAGCACACCAGACCTTCACAAGTCCAGTGTACATACTTGATGGAAGAATATGTAAATATTCTTCAGCTGATAAGAATGTAACAGTTCAATAGGATTATCGCACACACACACTCGTGTATTGTTTCGATATGCGCCTTCGGCGACTCCAGTGCATGAACACGCATTGTTTTCCAGCTGTAGCCGCACTTCATTTTTAAACTGAATGATTGGCTCAAAGTGATAAATGCAATTAATGAAATGGCCAATCACCATGGTGACAAACAACCTGTGTAGGTTAACCTCCATCTCAGTGAAAGAAGCATGCAGTAATCAACAACACAGGATCTTTATTTTTCGTGTCTTTGCTGTTTTTTGCTCCCACAGCAGACACGTCTGACCAATGAGCAGAGAGGCACATTTCGGTATGCTTTGATTCGTCTTTGTGTGAAAAGAAACTGAACCGAGAGGAAAACGATGCGAGTTTACAAAGTGATTCAGACCCGCGCAAGCGAGCTATGGTGTGAACGCACCCTTAGATCTTGAGTGCTGTGACAGTTGAGGTTTTTTTCAAGCCCTAGACTAAGCTGCTTCTTTGGTTCTATGGTGGATTTATAGGCCTGAGAATCTGAACCTGTGATCTACAGAACAAGTCACGACGCCACCGCCTCATGATGTAACTCGGACAGCAGACTGTTATTAGAAAGCACGGGAAATGCACTTCTAGGTGTGTGAAGAAAAAAAAAACAAAAAAAAAAACAAAGCTATTTTTTATAGATTTTTTTTTTTTTGCTTGTTTTTGCAGTTGATCAAGCTTCATCTATCTGCTTGCGTGTTCTGTAAAGCC
The DNA here is from genome assembly GCA_028570985.1 of Heterobranchus longifilis. NCBI lineage: Eukaryota > Metazoa > Chordata > Actinopteri > Siluriformes > Clariidae > Heterobranchus > Heterobranchus longifilis. Next base: position 4,395,544 of record JAOVVB010000035.1, on the reverse strand, counting down.
GTGTGTGTTTGTGCATGTTATAGTTTTGCATGCGACATGTGACAGGTCTTGAGTCTCGTGGCTATAAATAGTGCGGAGAGCAATCCTACTCCCCAGGCCACGCCGTAGTACACTGAGGACCGGCGCAAAGCAACAGACTGAGGTTTATTCCAGTACACACTGCACAAATACACATGTCATACTGACACGCCTCACAGATACATCAGCTGAAACAAATCAAATGATACAAGACAGCACTCGAGTAAACACTGTGTCTCTCTGCATAGAAAATGCTGCTTGTTATAGCGGAGCATGTTGTTTATCTACAGTAGGTACACAGACCACACACACAGAGGCATCCTGGGACTCGTTACATCTGATGTGCAAGATGCCGTGTGTCCTGATACATCCCGCGACATCCAAACACCATCATGTCACGATCACTAGTGGTGCCAGAAGATTGTGAGTCGAATCCCGATGACGCTCAAGCCTGTTCAGTGTCCTGAAACGCCATACCGGGTCTTCCCCCTGTCAATCACAGTGGCTCCCTTTACCTGTTTTCAGGGGAAGCAATTTATATCCTTCACACTTCCAGGTTGGTAGCTGGTGTATGAAAGGGTTCTGATGGTGGGAGACTAAATAAGAGCGAGTGTACAGGTCATATGTAGGCTGTCTGTGGAAATTGTTTGCTACTCTTGGAATAAATGTAGAAATGTATGCATGACGCATTTAACACAGATGATTGAGTTCCCTGAGAGCTACAGTTTGCACACGTTATGATCATGTGACCTACTAATGAACAACTGCCTTGTATAATACAGGTCACACTGGGTTGTTGTTGTTATTATTATTATTATTATTATTGTTATTTATATTGAAAGTCAAACTGGAATGGCTCTAATCTATACACCGTGATGTCAGAGATCAACCAATATTAAAACTATCTTGCTGGAGCACACGAGCGTCACAGGTGTGTGTCACACAACCACGCAACCACAACCATCGTCTAAACATAGTCTGCAGGCTGATGTACGCAGCTCTGTGGTTTCCCCTAAATTAAAAACACACAGACACGCTGATGTCTGTAAAGTTCAGTGTGTTCACACTGGCAAATATTTTGTTGATTTGTTCAAAGCTACAGTAAAAGCACTGGCAGAGGCATCTGTTCACCAGGTTCGACCTCCTGTAGTTAGAAAAGTTTTGCTTTTTACTTTTAGAGCGTTATCCTGGGACATTTAATATTAGCTGTATAGTCAGGACTTGCAGTATTCAGTAGATTCAATTTTTTTTCCCCCCGATAATCACCCGGTTGTTTTTGATTCAGAATCAACTCACTCTTAATTAATTATGTTGATTGGTCTAAAATTGAGCTGTCTACAAACAGCAGTTACAAGAAGAAGAAAAAATTCAAACTGCTCGCTTCTTCTCCAGAGTTCTATTGGTGTTCAAGTCAACCTGTTATTCTGCACAATTAAAAGTCCCTGTTTAACATGGTTATGAGAGTAAAAAATTACTTTATTTCTCTATAAACTAATGCACTTATCTCAGCTTTTCACTAGTGCTTGGATACCGTCAAGGTGGAAAGTTTTCTCAGTACACCCGAGCCTGTTTCACATCTGAAACGCTGGCCTCCCAGGAACTCCTTTAACGGCCCAAACATATGGAAATGTCACGTAGCGAGGTCAGGACTGTACAAGGAGATGCGTCTTGTCCAGCCGCACGTTTGTCCATGAGTTTTAACGATTATGCGTTCCACTTGCTGAATGTTCACGGGATCGACTGCAGTGGGCCCAGAGTCACCTCGGTCAGGATCATCATTCACAGACGTACTGCCTTCTTTAATGTGTTTGCACCATTCAGATGTTTTACTGCAACCAAGAGTCTCACCACTGCACTGTCTTAAGTCTTAAGTGTCAGTTTTACAGAAGGTCTTTTTTTTTTTTTTTTTGTTTATGGACAGTTGCTGTATTACTGTCTCCTACTGGATTGGAATGTAGAACTGAAGATTGGCAAGGGAAGAAAAACAAACACATTATATGCAACATGACATTTAAACAATCAGCAACACTGAAGATACACAGTATTCCAATGTTTACTTAGTTGTTTAATTCTTAAACAAACTACATTAAATATGCAGACAAGAAAACACTTGTGCTATTGATTTGAATAAAGAATCGCAAAGCCCAAAAATCTGATGGACAGTCTGCCTATGATTCTCAGCTCTGGTGCCTGAATCAAGTGGCAGGTCACAGCATGTAGAATGTGTGATTTCAATGGGTTTCTGTTAAGTGTCTGCTTCGTTAGTGAAAAATATCTCTCTTACACACCCGATATGGATTAACACGCACCATAAACACTTTGGAAACCTGTCGAGTGTGAATTCACCCATGTTAAAATTTTTTCCACATGCTGTAACGTTATAAGCTTGAAGTAAAGTGGACGACTTGTTAGTTAGATTTTTTTTAAAAAAATTTTATAAAATCGGGTCTGTTTTAGTTCAATTACAGCACGTGTTAGCGTTCAAGGGTGGGTGAATACTTAAGCATGTTGAGGGCTGAGCACTGGGAACCAGTAAGCGCGTGCGTGCGCGCGTGTGTATGTGTATACATGTGGAAGGTGATCTTCTGCCTGTTTCTTCGCTGCAAGAACAATAGAGGAGTTTTCAGTTCTCTCAGACACACACCAGCGACACACTCACTGTATCAGCTGACTGTATTTGCTCTACAGAATGTCAACAGTATAAAGTTGCAGAATTTTGATATGAGCTCATCGCAGAAACTGACTAAGCAATTTTTTTAGCTGATGGAAGCAGATTTGTTGGTTTGTGCAACTTCATCCTCTCAACTCTTAGATTAGTGCTCAAGGTTGTTTATTTTTATGCTGAATTAAGCATACTGTTGTGGTTTATGTGTTTAGTGGTGGTGGCTGTTTTTTTTTCTTCTAGTTTTGCGAGTAATGTAGAAAATCATATATGATATATTCATATATATGATATGTTGAATATCAAATTATTTAAAAGTAGTTTAAGCCACTTATTTCGAGAGAAATATGTGTAACAGGGCCATTAAAATAAACTAGAGTCCGGAAATCTTCCTTCCAGTCTGGTGTGGTTGTGTGTTTGACTTGGGCTCTTTTTAGTCATTTTATAGACACGCCCTGTTCACGTCATAAATCATTAGAAAAACAAATTGCAGTGGAATTAGCATTAGTCTGAGCATGCTGGAAAAGTGATGTTATGACAGTTCCTTGGGATTCCTTTAGAATTAAATCTAGTTGAACTACCTTAGGTTTTGTGGCGGCGCTTGGCAGAGTATATGCACGGAAATGAAAAAAGGGGGGGAAAAAGTATAATAATTAGAATCTTGTTCAACTCCAAAGTATTTAACTGTTAAAGTTTTCCACCACAAATCTTTTCCAATGCATCATTAATAGTATAATAGTACTTGCAAAATACTCATATTGTAAGATTATTCCTTATTCTTCTTCTGCTTTTATGGGTATCTAGTGCAATACTACCATCTGCTGGACTGGAGGGTGCTAAAGAAAATTGTCAGAGAGAGAGAGAGAGAGAGAAAAGAGTGACCGCTTTGTACGAGACGGCATTTCCGTGTTTTAAATTCTTTAAGCCAGACCATAACCAATAGTGTTATTGATTCGAATCAAAATGAAATAGATTTTTTGCCTATAATTCCTAGCTCTGGTGCCTGAATTTAGTGACAGTTCACAGCATGTAGTGTGTGTGTGTGCGTCTGTGAGGTTTCAGTTGATTACTGTTAAGCGTTTGCTTCTGTCACACACAGGAGTGAAAATCATTTCTGGTGTGTGTGGATTAAGGTGACTGTCTTCCATACGTCACAAACACTTCAGAAACCTGTCGGGTGTGAAACATTATGAATCTTTCCCAGTGCACCTTCCAACCATCCGTTTTGCTGTCATTTTATTTTAATTTTTAATTATTTTTTTTTGTCATATTGCAGACAACAGTTGTAATGACAAAGCTAACAATAAAATATTAAGGTCTTAAGTATCTGTAACTGTTTGTGATTGTTATATAATGTTTCTAGATAAGATTAAACTTTATTAATCCTGGAGGAAATTCTTATGCCAGAGAAAGCTTCAGGAGCAAAGAGAGCAATAAATAATGTATGTGACTTGTCAAGCACAAAGACAAGTAATAAAATATTAGATGTGTCAGGATTCTTAGTTGCAAGTTTGCGCTGTCTTTACACTACTTTTGTGTAAACTGACAGGGAGGACCCAAGAGCAGCGTCTTATCTTTAACCACAGATCAGCAGCCCCCTCCCCAGGCTGATCTCCAGAGAGAGACAAGTCGCGACAAAGCTCTGCCAGGGGCCAGCATGTCGCCATCCCACGCTGTTGAGTCAATGCATAATTAACAAGGCACAAATATAGACCATAAGTCTTCATCATTTTTGCGAATTAATAATATAAATTAAAAGCCGCTTTGTCTTCTGAACCGTGGGCTGGAATTTAAATGACGGATCTGTAGATGAATTTTTTGGGCCGTGGTGTTAGGGAATGCTGTAAACGATCGTCAGATCGGATAAATGATGTGACCAGTGCTGTTTACTTGACAGCAATAAATGGTTCATCCTCGTCAGGTCACGGTGGACTTAAAAAGACGTTTACATCCACGGTGTTTGAGACGACGCTTTAGATTTCGATCACCTCATATTTCTCTTATTTAACTCAAATGCCCTGCTAGACGAGTAATGTTGGACTTTCATGCAGGGGTCCAACATATCAACCGTGTTTTTCTGCAGAACCTATACGCCTGCCAGTATGACCCCCCGCCCCCCTTTACAGCAGCTGGCATCCCATTACTTCTCTTCAGCACACCTCGGTAGCAGCATAAACCGGTACAGTGTAATAAGAAATAAAATAAGGAAAGACCATGGAATTAGTCTTTTTTAACTGGTAGTGTATCTTATGTATCTCAACATTCTCGGGTCCTCCGTCCATCATCATCTCTTCCGGTCTTTTTCATGATTCAAAAAATCTTGGGATAGTTTTGGCCGTGAAACAAACTCTGTTGCACTCTTCATTTTCAAGGGACAGAAGGCTGCGATTGAAGGAGCCTTCACAATGTGACAGCTTTAGTCACGACACTTTGACGTAATCAGCCTTCAAATGCGTCCTTTCAAGGATACAGCTCCAAACTGAGACAATGCTTTTAACCAGCATTATGAACCATTATGAAAAGCAGCAGTATTGATGAGCTGATTAAATTTTAGGAATTGCTCCATACAGGATCAAGGTCACACCACGGTCAAAAGTTTGAAAGGTTTTTTTTTTTCTTCATGAGCTTCCTTCCTGTTTGGGGTTTATGTTAAAGCGATTTGACACGCGCAGATAAGTAAGCAAGAGGAAGAGGCTTTTTGGTGGCAGAGACATTCCTGTCAGTGCCATGAGCTTCAACTTTCTTAAAACCAGCCGCACAACCACACCTAAATGTGACGTCACGGTGTAGGTGTGTTTAGACTCAGTTAAACTTGCTGAGAGAACTTCTGTTTCGAAACAGTATTTGTTGCATTTCTGCTTTGTTTTTCTAATCAGAAAAACAAAAATCACAGATAAAACTGATGCCAGGGTTGAAAATTGAAAACTATTTTATTAGCACTGCTTTACAGAGATAACCATTGGAACCACTGTAAAAAAAAAAAAATAATAATAATAATAACTTACTGTTTTTTTTTGTTTGTTTGTACAACTTGTTTGACAAGTTTAGGATTTTAGTTTCCTTTCAATTTAAACATGGGTTCATTATTTTTTCCCCAAAAAAGCCTCAGTGGTATCTGAAGCATAATCATTTACTCATTTTGATGGACAGCAGTGTTTCCCACAAGTCTGAAATATACTTGCGGTGGTTTTCAGCAGAGCGGGTCAGTGTTACCTGCCAGAACCAAAGCCGTCTGCTACATACAACAAACAACAAATACGTGTGACTTTTAACACAATATATAATATTAATTATAAAAATGCATTAATTATGAAATTATATATATGTTTTTTTTTTATCATTAATTTTACATTTCAATCTACTAATCCTCCCCTCCATCTAAATACATAGAAAATGTGGAAGACACAGAAACAACCGTAATGCCACTAGACGTTAGAGCAAACATATCTGCCACAGTCTGAGGTGAGGGTGTGTACAATACCCAAATTGACAGCACATTATGTGCTCAAATCAAAATGTTAAGTAAAAGTGGTGTTATGGACAGTCATGTGCTGGATTTAATAATGTACTTTAAACAGAAAGTGGATTTGGCTGACGATGAAAAAAAGTACAACTTGGCATAAACAAGGTTTTGTATGTCTTTTTGTATTAATATTAATTAGTTTTGTTCTACCATACAGAAAGACATACAGACAGGCAGACTAGGGCTTCAACCTGAAATATTACTGATCACATTAAAGCTGATTTTTAGCTTTAACCTTTTAATTATTTCTAAAACCTATTACTTGTCAATGACGGATACCTCCGCTAGTCCCTAATATTTGTAGGCACACTAGAGATGTGCACACCGTGCCTGGCGAGTTTTCGCCTTAAGACCTAAAATTTTGTAAGAAATTTGCCTCAGCATTTTTGGTGCATACATCCGGTTGTGTGTACTTCCAGTAGCTTATCAAAACAGTGAAAAGCCAAGTGAAGTGAGTTTACATTTTGTGTGTGTATGTGTGTTTTTTTGTTTTTGTTTTTTTTGCATTTTGTGCAAGATTTAGTGAAGTGATAGCACCAAGAAAGGGTTAGCAAGCAGGACAGCAAGTAGAAAAGGGAGCCACTTTCCTGTTTCATGCAGCCTGTTTGCCAAGAGGAATCATAAATTAAGGTTAATTGAGGTTTGATGTCTATTTTTTTTGTTTGTATTTTACTTAATTTAGTAAATGTTTTTTTTTGTCTTTATGTGCAAAAATATAATTTACTTGTCCTCCACCCATCATGACTGCCCCTGGGTGCTTTTTTAAACATTTCCTAAGATCTTGTAAGATCCAATATGGATAAATACTTTCTGGGCGGCTCAAACGGATTATCTACCGGACCACTGTAATGCTATTGAATAAAATAGAATCGAAAATTTCAATGCCAAGGAGTTAATTTAAATTGACCGACTACTTGTGGTTCACACATAGTTCACAGGTTGTACTATACACACACAGCCATGACCCAAGACGTGCACAGATCAGTGCATATGGGTAATTTTCCGGTCAGATTTATCCACAGAAGTCAACAGACAGAGATTCAACTGAAATTCCCTTGTTGATCTAAAAGCCTTGGTTTTTGCATCATTAAAGGGTAGCGGGTATTGTGTGGGAGATTCTCCAGTGAGATCTCTATGCAGTGCTCTGTCCATGGGCTTCATTAACTCTTAAATGACCAAAACGTGGTCAAAGCACGTAGACATTTGGCTCAGTATTATAGCTCTCGTCTCCCAAAAAACAAATGCTGATCGCAACCCGTATAATACGGCTTGTTATGGTCGCATCCTATAAAGGATCGAATTGCTTTCTCACTGTAGCTCTCACACGGAAGGAGGAGCTCGGAGATCACGTCACTCGGATGCGCTTGAACCAAAAACCCACCAGGATTCACATCGTACCGATAGCCCTATCAGTGCCATCTTACTGCACTAGATGTACAGCGCTGTTGCATTTTTTTATGATTAGCAATGCTGTGGAGTCTGATGTGGAGCAACAGCTGAGTGAACAAATCACAGACAGCCACAGCAATACACACACACACACACACACACACACAAACACTATGTTTTCTGTGTAAAAGCCTGAAATCATACCATTGATTTGGATTAACACAGGCAAACAGTCCCAGTTTTTCTTCTCCCAAGAATACTTTAGGGCTGTTAACCTGCTGTTATTTAGATTTGCATACTGACGGCTCACTGGGAAGTGTTTATGGGTACATTGATTAGATGGCGACTAAGTGCCTGTTTTTAATTTGCCGTCATTAGCTGTTATACAGCTTGCTAATTAACAGAGAAGGAAGCTCATTTCCAGTGCTCTGCGTTTCTCTGAATTGTGACGTTCTTGAAAAAATTATTCTTTTTTTAAAATGTGTTTATTTTTATTAATCCGTTTTAGATAGAGATGGGTGGTTAATTTGGTTATGAATCACGATTCTTCTGTGAATCTGTGTGGTGATTCACATATCGCTTCACTGACTCTTTTTTTACATTTACATTTATAATAGAGACGAACTGGTCAGTGACCAGAACTGGCTGGTTTTCGTTTTTTTTGGGCGTGACCGATCAGCCTCAGATATAAACGATTCCGTACCAAGCGCAGGAGCTTTTGAGGGGCCCAAAAGAAAAGCATACAGACATTGTTGTACATATTTTCTCTTTATTTTACAGATAAAAACACAAATATGTAATTGCAGTGTACAAACCCAAATAGCATTATGAAAGATTAATAACTGATGAAAGTCCTTATATATAAATAAGCTTGCTTTGTGTTTGTGTGTTTCAGAGAGCAAATGATGAGAATGGGAACTGTTCAGGGGGCAATATGGAGTTTCCCACCACCAACCTGTACGAGCTGGAGAGCAGGGTGTTCACTGACCACTGGTCAATCCCATACAAGAGAGAGGAGTCACTCGGGAAGTGTCTCATCGCCTCCACAAGCCTTGCCAGAATGGGTACGACAGCACTGTGTGTGTTTGTGTCTGTTTGTAAGAGTGTGTCGGAGGAAGCAACGTCTGATCTAATCTCTTTGTCTTTCTGTCGCCAGGCCTGGCTGATGCAGATGAGAACTGTAAGAGATTCATGGACAGATGCATGCCTGAGGCCTTCAAGAAGGTGTGGTCAGCATGTCAGAGGGGAAAATGTGTAATCAACAGGTTTTGTTTTTAATCTGCCTTTCTTTCCTGTTCTTTCTCCTCTTACACTTGCTTTTGCTTTGTCTCTAGTTGTTGATGTCCAGTGCTGTGCATAAGTGGGGCACAGAGATTCATGAGGGAATCTACAACATGCTGATGCTGCTAGTGGACCTAGTGGCAGAGAGGGTTAAACAGGACCCCATACCTATTGGCCTTATGGGAGTACTCACTATGGTGCGCATACACACACATTGACACACACACACACACACACACATTGACACACACACACACACACATTGACACACACACTGACACACATTGACACACACACTGACACAGACATGAAAGACCTTTGTTGTGCGTCATGTCACGTCCTCACATAGAGAATTGCTTTCTAAGCATTTCTTTTATTGTACTCAACGCTTATGTCTCACTAAGCAATTATCAAGTAACAGCTACTCAGACATTTATTACAGCTCAGAACGGATTTTTGACCATCACGCCCATTTCAGATTCAGTTCCCCCATTGCTCTTCTAATGCCCTCAGCTCTAGATCATGCCTGTGTGGATTTTTTGGCAATTCAGCCCCAAAAGCGTTAGTGAGGTTTGGTGAGGAGGCCCAGAGCCGATGCCAGCTTTCCAGTTCTTCTCAAAGGTGTTTGGTGGAGTTGAGGTCAGGGCTGTGTGCAGGCCACTTGAGTTTATTTTATTCCAGTCTTGGCAACCTGTGTGTCTATGGAGCTGAGGATTTGTAAGCAGGAAATTATTATGCTGGAAGATTGTAATGCTACAGCATACGGAGAAGGTGTATAGATTTTTTTTTTTTTTGCTGCCGATTTTGTAGCAGCAGCATAAATATGACCTACAGCTGTGGCCAAAAATTTGAGAATGAGACAAATATTAATTTTCAAAAGGCTGCTGCTTCAGTGTTTTTAGATCTTTTTGTCAGATGTTACTTTGGTTACTGAAAAAAATTATTATGAGCATTTCATAAGTGTCAAAGGCTTTTATTGGCAATTACATTACATTTGTGCAAAGAGTCAATATTTTCAGTGTTGACCCTCCTTTTTCAAACCATCTGCATTTTGCCCCGGCATGATGTCGATCAACTTCTGGGCCACGTTCTGACTGATGGCAGCCCATTATTACATAATCATTGTCTGGAGTTTGTGGGTTTTTGTTTGTCCACACGTCTCTTGAGGATTTGACCACAAGTTCTCAAAGTGATTTAGGTCTGGAAAGTTTCCTAGCCATGGACCCAAAATTTTGATTCTTTTTTCTCCGAGCCACTTAATTATCATCTTTGCCTCACGGCAAGGTGCTCCACCATGCTGGAAAAGGCATTGTTTGTCGCCAAACTGGTCTTGGATGGGGGGGAAAGGTGCAGTTGGTGGATGTTTTTGTGCCATCCTTCATTCATGGCTGTGTTCCTAGGAAAAATTGTGATCCCTCTCTACTGGCTGAGAAGCAACCCCACACATGAATGCCCTCAGGATGCTTTACTGTTGGCATTACAAAGGACTGATGGTAAACTTACTTAAGCAACAACTAGCAAAAAGATCTAAAACACTGAAGCAGCAGATTCTGTAAAAAAAATAATATTTGTGTCATTCTCAAAACCTTTGGCCACGGCTGTATAAAATGAGTATGATGGTCAAATATAATCCATTAATCAACAAATTCCAACAAACAGAGACTGAAATGAATTGCAGCCATCTGCCATGTGTGTGTAATTTGTTGCTATTAAAAGCTTTGACATGTAATCTAAATTCTTATTATCCTTTCGAAATTCTTACGTATGTGTGAAGAACTGTTGTGAAGCGAAATCCCTTCAAAATAGTGAAATTAAATATTTCTAATATGCACACATGCTGGGGCTACACGGTTATTTGAAAAAAAAAAAACGGATCCTCAATTCATGTATACACTCGTACAGTCTCATTTCTGAATGACGTTCCAATGTTAGCGCATGCTTAATATCACAACGCTACACATATGTTAAGGGGAATAAAAACTTTGACAACAATAAATTCTATGCTGCAAACTATGTATTTAACTACAAAGCCCATGACATTTACCTTATACAGTAACCTTATATGATAAAAATAATAATAATAATATAAACTACAGCATGCAACGATGGAGTACTGTGGGTGACTGAGTGTCCAAAAAGCACAGGCGCTATTTATTTATTATTTTATTTATTATTGTTAACATACTATTTATGTTCAACAGCTGTCATTCACTATAAAGTTTTTAAAATAAGGAAAGGCTACTTTAAAGAAAAAAAACAGTTCTGTGTAGACAGCAGGGAATAGCCCTAATACTCGCATACTGATCAGCCATAACATTAATATTACTGACAGGCAACGTGATTACCATGCCACTTCTCAAAGGGTGAGTTATGTTAGGCAGCAAGTGAACAGTCTGTTTTAGGAATTAATGTGTTAGGAAAAAAAATGGGACGGTTTAAGGATCGGTGTGACTTTGATGTTGGTCATATTCTGATTTCTTGATGACTGGGTCAGAGCATCTCCAAAGCTGCAGGGTTTCTGTGGAGTTCACAGTATGCAGAAGTTTGTAAATTTTTTTATGGATACAATTGATCAAAGGGTTTGTGAAATACAGGGATCTACTTTTGAAGCAGGTAAGAGTATGACTCGATGTTTATTATTAGCTATTAATAAATAAATCAACTTACTACCGTTCCCCATCTTGTGCCCCGCCCTCGTCCCCTGGGATAGGCCTCCAGTCCTTTATAGGATATGTGTAACTGAGAATGAGTGAGAGAGTGAATTTACTACCATCAGTTACTACAATATAGTAGCTACAGAAGTCTAAACATCCATATCGGATCTTACAAGTTCTTAAGAAATGTGTAAAAAAGCCCCCAGGGGCAGTCATGATGGGCGGAGGGCAAGACTGATGACTTATTGTGTTCTACTGTACAGAGCGTTACTGAAGTGAACATACTAATCCCCTGTGTCTGTCTTTGTTTTTGTCAGGCTTTTAACCCTGATAATGAGTATCACTTTAAGAACCGTATGAAGGCGAGTCAGAGGAACTGGGCCGAGGTGTTTGGCGAAGACAGCATGTTTGCCGTCTCTCCCAGCTCCAGTTACCAGAAGGTGATCTACTTCTCCTTATCCCACTCGCATCACCTGAGCTTTCATCTCCCTCCTGAGCTCTCTCTCTCTCTCTCTCCATCTCTCTATCTCTCTCTCTATCTCTGTGCCTGTCTGTGTGTTTGCCTTTGTTTGTTGCTCGGGTGATTAATCTTTACAGTTAAAGGTCAGACAAACTGGTTTCCTGCAATCTGTCCTGTGAAAATGTGTACAAGTGCACGTGCGTTTGTGTGTGAAGGTGTGCGTGTAATGTAATGAATTATACTGACTGATAAATGTGTGTGTATGTTACATATATTACATGATTTGCTCATTATTTGTGTATTTGAATGTATTTAGTTCATTTCGTTGTTGAATTATTTTAACTATTTAAATGTGTGAATTTAAACATAAGATGTTGATTATGTGTAAAAACAGGAGCCTCACGGATGGCTGGTGGACCTCGTGAATCGGGTAAGTGTCTCATCTCTTAAACTATTGATTTGCGATGCTATTAAATAGTAGTTTGCTCTATCGGTTGATTTCAGCTTTGCTTTTTCTTCTGAAGTGTGATGTTACCTGATACACACACACACATATATATACACACACACACACATATATACATACACACACATATACACACACACACACACATATACACACACACACATATACACACACACACACACACACATATATA
>JAOVVB010000035.1:4363358-4378158 GCA_028570985.1 Heterobranchus longifilis | reverse complement strand
GCAACTTAACTTTCAGAACTGAAAGTTTCAAAATTTACATCTCAGGCATAACATAAGCCTTTACTGACAATTTCTGTTTGTAAAAAACTGTTTGCGTCTTCCACTTTTTTTGGGTGACGTAAGCGCTTCTTCGAAACGGTTTGCTTCCGGAAGCGCACTGTGTCACGGCAAACAAATAATTGAGCAAAAATATAATGCAAGCTTTTAAAATTAATTAAAAGAAGCTTCGAGGCAGAAGATTTTGCCTCGATAATTTTTTGTAATCGAATTACTCGAGTTACTCGAGGAATCGTTTCAGCCTTAATAAGTAGCAGACACATCTCAATATCCACTGTTCAGAGAAGATTATTGCGTATTCTGGACGCCGACAGCATCGTTTTTACAGAGTAGAAAGAAAGAAAAATCAGGAAAGACCATGGATTTTGAAGGTGTGTCCAAACTTTTGATGAAAGGGTATATATGATGTGTTTTTTTATGTTGCAGCCAATGCTGGACCCGGTCATCCACAAGATGATCACGTATGTGCAGAACCTTGAAGAGAAAGACCTGAAAGACAAGGTAGAGTCCACAAGCGCACTAATTTAGTACTGTTTTTTTTTTTTTAATTCATATAAATATTTCAACTCTGTCTCTTCTCTCTCACTCCATAGAGGTTGGTGAGCATCCCGGACCTTCTGTCAGCCATTAAGCTGCTGTGCATGAGGTTCCAGCAGGAGCTGGTTAACGTGGTGGACGACCTCAGGTTGGACATCCTTCTGCGGATGCTCAAGACGCCCCACTTCAGCGCAAAGATGAACTCTCTCAAAGAGGTGACTTACGAGGCTTCTCTCCCTTATTCTTTAGTAATTTCTCCCCCTAGCCCTGCATTCCTGGCTTGAAATGAGGCTTGGACCTTTCTCAAGGGCGTCGCTGTGGCAGACTGGGTTTAATGTGGAACTTGATGGATACTACATAAACAATATAGAGCCTTATAGCACTATAGATTCTTATATTCTTCTGTGGGTTTGATTGGTAGCCATTGTGTACAAGCATGTAAAGCAAAAAAAAAGAGGCAAATGTTAATAGATGGAAATGCATTTTAGTCTGCATTTGAAAAGTAGACAACAGTGAGGTAACCATCCACTCATATGCTTCCTTAGGTATACATGTGAACTCTCTACCTTTTTTAATTTTTTTATTTAAATTTTAGACCAATTGTTTGAAATGATGTGATTCAGCCCACCACTGAAAGCTCCAAAGTTCTCGTATGGATGTCATACAAGGCTAAAAAGCGGCATTGAATGTCAAATTGAAATTTTACATTTTTGTAAATTTTACATTTTGAAATTAAATTTAAAACAATTTAAAGAAAATAAACTTGTATTTGAATCCTTGAAATGAAGCAACGTATTAAATTTTTTTCTGATAATGTCTCTGATGATGAAGCATGAAGTTTTTGGTTAACATTTCAACTTAGCTCTTGTGTAACTGTGAATGAATAGCCAACAGCTTGGTCTTGTCCCCAGAGCCTGTGTTAGCAAAATGAAACCATGCAGGAAAAAAAAAACATCTGATAATCCAGTGCTAAACTGAAATTGTTTGGCTCAACACAGTGTGGCTAACTGCCTTGTTATGTTCCAGGTCACCAAGCTGATAGAGGAGAGCACTGTGTCTAAAACAGTGAAGAACGCCATAGACACGGACCGCCTCCTCGACTGGCTGGTGGAGAACTCGGTTCTGTCGATAGCACTGGAAGGTCAGCTGCTTGCTTTTATTTTCCAAATCAGCCAAAACTTCCATGCATGTATTTAACAATAGAGATAGTTATGCATTATATCTGTAGTCAAGAAATGAAAATTGTACAGCATGGCCAAAAGATGAAGAAGAAGAAGTCAAACCAGGTCTTTGTATTGTGCAGAATAACAGAACACAGTTATGAGAGTAAAAACTCAACTATTTATTTCTCATAATAATCCACTGTTACACTAATGCATTTTCCCAGCATTTCACTAGTGCTTGGATACCATCAAGGTGAAAAGTTCTCTCAGTACACCAGAGCCTGTTTCACATCTAAAGTTCACTGGCCTCCCAGGAACTCCTTTAACAGCCCTAACATGAGCGAGGTCAGGACTGTATGGTTGATGTGGCATCATCGTTCACTGCCGTATGACCCTCTTTAAAACATTTGCACTATTTAAATAAGAGTCTCTTCATGGTACAGTGCTTGAATGTCAATCAGTTTTTATGCCTTCATTTATGAGGAGTTTCATCATAAGTCCCAGTTTGACTTGGGGGGGGGGGGGGTGATTAAGACAAATTTTGACCAAAATAATTTCAAAATAGTCTAATTTAGATTTCTTTTTAATCCATGCATATCCATGATTCTTTACACCCTGTGACTCTGTTTAACATGGACAGATATAAATAAGTCACTCTGCTATAGTAAATCTGTCTGCTTACCATATTCCGATCTTGCTAGCTGGATGTACTTTTCTTATGATTTGATCAAGCTATTGGATAGCTGTGTGCCATAGCAAAATGGACCTAAACCTAATCAGGTCAGTTTGTAATCAGACACGGGCTGTGCACATGTCCATGATGCATCTGCACCATTACATCATCATTGGAGATGAAATCCTTCACACGGTCTTTACTGATACCTGGAGATAAAGTAATAAATGTGTTCACGAGACTGTAAGTAATCAGACTTTAATAACAGCAAAGGATGAAAACGGACCATTAATAGATGTTCACATGGAGGCAGTGTGTATGGTGTGATCACGCACTGCTGTCATGCTAAGAGATGAATGTGTGTGTTGTCCTGTTTAATGACCAGATGGACACCAAACAACTCTTTCACTGTTATTACATGCTTGAAATCACCCGCCCCCTTCCAGTCTTTATTTCTCTATTTTTACTTTTATCTGTTCTCTCTCTTTTCTATCAGATTTCCCTCTCTGTCTTTATCAAGGGAGTATTTACATTTGTCAGCTGTTGACTTTCACTTTTGTTTCATCTTTCGCTTTTTGTTCGGCGCTTCCCACCTCAATTTTTCTTTCGCTTTCTCTTACACACTTTGGCCTGTTTTACTTTCTGTTTTTACCCTGCATGCATTTTTCTTTCATTTACTGCTAGTATCACTGAGGTAAAGAGGATAGGACAGTTAAAGAAGTCCTGGAATGATGGATTAATAAATATTATAATCCATTTTAAAAGAAGAAGAATTTTAGAAGATTTAAGCAAGAATAAAGCAAGAACAATACATGTAGAACAAAAATCATCAAAAAAAGTCTTTGGTGTTTCACAGTTATGAAAATGGCTAGAATTCTAGTTAAAATGAAGAATTGTGAAGGTATAATTAAGGCTGTTTTTTGGCTCCCTGTTATAATATTTTCTTTTATGCATTATGATTTAAATTGAAACAAAAGTAAAGTAAAAAAAAAAATTGGTGCGGTGAATGAATAAAAAAAGCATGTTCTTATAGACTAAACCTAATTCCTGACCTACACAAATGGTTGACTAAGGCAATGACCCACACATACAGTACTCTGCAAAAGTCTCGAGCCACCCAAGGTGCCAGACGTTCTTGTATTTTTAATGTTCTCTTGAGGAATAGTTCTCCAGGCTTCCCGAAGCACTTTTTTGGCTCTCATTTTTGTAAAGTTTTTGCCTCCATGTGCAGTTTCAGAGGAATGTTTTTTTTTAAATTATTATTATTTAAGCCACACAGTGACCTATGAATCATCCAAGCATAAAACAGCACCTAATTTAAGGCATGAACTAGTGAGAGACAGCTGCAGATGATGACGGATTATCAGGCCGGTGATTAGTGTACTGGTCATTTTTGGAACAGACGAGAGGGGAAATGAGGTTGCTGTTGAAATTGTGTACCTTTACGCACTTTATAGCCTGCCACAGTAAAACATTTGTTCCCATTTCTTAATTTAATCTATGTTTTTTAGTTGAATTTAATATGAAGAGGCTCAAGACTTTTGCACAGTACAACGTTCCAGTTCTCTGTTAATGTGACCAACGTGAGATGTCTGGAGATCTTTGACTGAGCAGGCCTGCTATCCTCGCTCAATCCTTGTTCTGAGATTCAGTGACTGTAGAGGAGTAGCCTTTTAATTCTCTTCTGTCTGACGCTGGAGTACACAACTTGCAACTTTTAGAATACATGAATGAATAATTTCTAGAATATGGTGTATTAACTATAGTATATTATATTAAAAAGTCAAAAGAACTAAAACCTAAATGGGACCACAAGCTTCAGCAAAGAAAAGTATGCTGGATGTCCACATTATTTTACCTGTTTCTCTCTCTCTCTCTCTCTCTTCGTCCTCTTTTCTTTTCCCATCTTGTTCTTTGTGTGTTTTATAGGAAACATTGACCAGGCGCAGTATTGTGATAGGATAAAGGGAATCATTGAGCTTTTGGGCAGCAAACTGTCACTGGATGAGCTCTCAAAGATCTGGAAAATACAAGTGAGTCACTTCATTTCTTCTTCCCTCCCTTTCTCTCTCTCTCTCTCTCTCTCTCTCTCTCTCTCTCTTTCTCTCTCTCACTCACTCACTCTCAATATGAAACAATATTTCCCGTAACATTCAGTTTTGTGCTTGCTGTTGATATTTTATAGATGACACCATAAGTATTTGTCTGTAGTGGCTAGGTTACATCCTTAACGTTTCTCACTTCCGTCTGCAGTCTGGCCAGTCGTCCACCGTAATCGAGAACATCCACACCATCATCGCGGCAGCAGCTGTAAAGTTCAACTGCGAGCAGCTCAACCACCTCTTCGTGCTCATACAAAAAGTATGTGTATACATTTTTTGTTGTTATTGTTAATATGTGGTATAATCTGTTTCAGTACTAGAACTGCATAGATTTGGTGATTTTTAGAGCTGGGAGATTGAGACCGATCGAGTCCGGCAGAAGCTTTTGAGTCTGATTGGAAAGATTGGACGGGAGGCACGCTCAGAGACAACTACAGGAAAGGTGCGTGTTTGTGTGTGAGTGTGTGAGTGCACGAGAAGGAGAGAGAGTAATAGATTAGCTTATACGTTAAATAATTACATTTCTAAATTTAATTAAATTACTGTTATTTACTTACAACGCTATTTCTACATTCTACAACAATACTGGGGATTTCAAAGCTGTAAAATAACATATGGAATTAGGTAATTATGTAACAACAACAACAGTCAGTTATTATTTTAAGACACGGAGGTCAGCCTTTCTGGAATAGTTCCTGCAAGAACAATGTTGTCAAGGGCATTTGCAAAACCGATCAACCACCATGATGAAACTGGCTCTCATGGAGACCATCCGAGGAAAGCAATACCAAAACTTACATCTGCTGCAGAGAAGTTCATTTAGAGTCACCAGGCTCAAAAATCCCCAATTAACAACACAGCGGATTTGAACCATTATGAAAGCTTTACACATCATGAGTAGCAGATGCATCTCATGTTTGGACTCCTTCAGCATTGCTTTACAGTGTAGAAAGAAATAAAAATCAGGAATGACCATGGAGTTAGAAAGTAAATTAGTTAGAAAGTGATCCCAAACTTTTGAGCCCTAGTGTATACACACACTCATTCATACACTACGGACAATTTAAAAATGGCCCACATATCCCACATCAAGCACGGATAGAACATGCAAACTCCACACTCACACACTCCTGAGGCAGGACTCGAACCCTTGACCCTGAATACATTTTTTATTAATTATTAAATATTAAATATCAGTTTTTCTAGGCACATTCACTCTTGCCTCCAATTTTATTTCATTTAATAGAAAATTTATTCAAACCTAGTCCATGATTTCTGCTGGAAGGTATATGGATTTATTTTTATTTTTTTAACAAATATTATTTTAGAAACACAACCTTAATAAGTATCCTTCATTAAGAAATTTTCAAAGCTGTTCTCTGACCAAATTCAAATTCAAATTTTATTTGTCACGTACACAGTCATACACAGTACGTTATGCAGTGAAATGCTTTTTCGACTGCCAGTGACCTTAAAATAAAAGCTTAAACATAAGAAATAAATATGAATAAAGGAAATACGTTAGAAAATAAAGTTAACTGGTAAAATATACTGTACAAGTAAAAATAAAGATATATTGCAATAAAGGAAATATGGTAGAAAATGAAATTAACTAGTAAAATATACTGTGCAAAGTAAAATAAAATAAAATATACTGTACAAATAAGAACAAAATATTAATAGATATAATATAGAAATATAAAAGAAGAAAATAGAAATTTGTCTGTGCATGTTTGCCCCACGTGGGGGTAATGCTAGGTCACGTGGCGGACTAAGAAGTTTAGTCTTCTTAATGAGCTGTAAAGTTCCTCTTGCTTTTTCCTCCTGATTAAAACTGATGCTTAATTAGAAAGAACAGCAGAAATGCAAACCAGAGACTGAACTATAGTGCTGTGACAAAAATACAGATATTTTTTATTTTATTTTTTTTTTTAGAAGAAATTCCAGAACGTATGAGAAACAAAGTAATTATTATGTATCATTTTTACAGAGGGTTACAGAGCCATTTTGTTTGGTATTTACTCTGGTTATCTTTGTGTAATATTAAAATTTCTTTGATGATCCGAATCATTTAATTTTGACAAACATGCAACAAAAAAAATTCTGTACTTTTTCACAGCACTGTAGTTTACTACTGCATGTGTTAAACTCCTCACTCAGTATGATCTTTGTAGGCAGGGTTAGACCTTAGCCTAAACAACAACATTTCCACCATCATTAGCTGTGATTACATCGACAATGTTTCTTCTAATCGTTCTGATCAGAGATTCTAACAGAACCGTGTACGTATATGCATGCATAGTTCCTGCAAGAACAATGTTGTCTTAACAAGATCTGTTAAGATTTTTGTTTATATGCTCAAAGCATTTAATTAGAATTAAACTTTGACATACGCAAAGTTGCTTTGAAGTGTTTTGAAGGGTGGTTACCTCCCCTCACACTGAACTTTCAAAAAAAAAAAAAAAACATTTATTCAATAGAAGTTGATAAGCAAGATGTGGGTCACGTTATGTCATGGGAACAGTATTTGCATTTCTGCTGTTCTTTCTAATTAAGCATCAGTTTTAATCAAGAGGAAAAAGCAAGAGGAACTTTACAGCTCATTAAGAAGACTAAACTTCTTAGTCCCCCACATCACCTAGCGTTACCCCCCATGTGGGGCAAACATGCACAGAAAGAACATGTGTATTCCACCAAGAGAGAAACGATCACATCAAGATAGTGCGAGGCTAATATTAACAAAGTGAACAACCTATCAAAGATTTATATCCCACCTCTTAGCATTGATTGTGCAGAATCACTACACACGTATCCCAGCGTTTCACTAGTGCTTGAATACCATCAAGGTAAAACGTTTTCTCAGTACATCAGTGCGCCATAATCGAACTGCCTGCTTCACACGTGAAACTCCCAGGAACTCATTTAATGTCGCAAACATGTAGAAAAGGCTCCGAGCAAGGTCAGGACTGTCAGCTGACGGCAGGTAATCCGTTGATTTTTCACGGCCGTCTTTAAAATGTTTGCACCATTCACTTGTTTTACTGTACTTGAAGTCGTCTAAGAATGTCAGTCAGTTTTTCTGCCTCATTCACAGGAAATTTAATTTCAAGTCTCGGTTGCACATGTGCATGTCTCATGAATGTTTTACCTGTCTCAGGTGTTGGAGGTGCTTTGGGAATTGGCCCACCTCCCTACTCTTCCCACCACTCTAGTTCAACAAGCCCTGGAGGAACACCTGACCATTCTGAGTGACGCCTATGCCGTCAAAGAAACTGTTAAGAAAAGCTACATCATAAAGTGCATTGAAGACATCAAGAAGGTGAGACGTCAAACTGCCAAGCTTATAGTTTATACTACATAAAATGCCTGTTAAAGAAACTTCTTAGAGCTTTTCCGCTAGCTGTTGACATGACTGTCCCTATCAACATATTCAAAGAGTATTTCAAAACTAAAGATGTATTAACCCTATTCTTTTTCTTCACTCTAGTCCAAAAATTGCCTTTTTTGGTTGTTCATTTATTGTCTGTTTGCTTTTGCCTTTTTGTTAGCTTGCTGCTGATGATGAACATGGCTGAAAAGTGAAAAGCGCTTTCTCACTCTTTCAGTCACGTTCCCAATCTTCTTCCTTCCTGCACTATTGTACCTTCGTTACAATTGAAAGGAAACTGCAAAATAGATCCGAAATCAGGCGCGCGCACTCCCTGCGCGAAGGCGAATATTTTGCAGTGAGCTAAGAGCTATATTAAGCGCTGAGCTGAGTGTCCGAAGGTGTCATCCTATCACTGATGCCAGACAGATATTTGGCTCGTCTCTTGCCTTCCCACGTACTCCGTCACATTTGCACCCTCCTTCCAGCTCCCATTCTGTGCTTCAGGCTCAATTCCAGGGTGATTGGGTTGCTGCATATAAATGACGGATACTGAAGTCTCATAAACTTCTAGCCGAGCTCACTGAATGCAACTGCAGTTTATGTCTTTAGATACAAATACAGGAGGATTCAAAGTCTACCAGCGAGATACAGGTGTCTTTTTTTTCTGGCTCCTGGGGCAAGAAGAAACCAGCGTGGGCTAAAGTAAGAGAAGCACCAGGGCCTGCATAGACCCTACTCTTATATTTACTTACAAATCAAAACTTACTCTTAATCAGATGGCAGCCTTTCACAGTCCGAGGAGATGGGCTTTGGTGGCACGTAGGGGATGAAAATTTGTGAAATGATAATTCTGACTTGATTCTTAAAGGGGGTAAAACTTTTGTTGGTAAAACTTCAAAAGTACTCTGCCTTTCCCGCATCTACAGTCATGCATCGCTCAACGTCCTTGATATTTGATGCGAAATGAAATGCTTTGTGATTTGGATATTGTGCGAAAAACATATTAAACAGACGTAATCCGGTGCATGACTGTAATATGATTTTTCAAGGTAACAAGTGTTTTTATAATCAGAATTTAACTTTACTTAATTTTTAATACTTTTGAACGGTTTATTTTTTAATAACACCAACACCAATTCCAGCATGGCTGTAAACTAGTGTAAACAAGTAGTAGTGAATTTATGACAGGTTTGTTTTCTGTGAAATACCATTTGTGCCAAAACCTTTATCCGTTTATTAAAAACGCTTTCTTTAAGATTAATAATTAAATACTTGTTTTAGTTTATAATGTGACTTCCATGCATGACATCTCACAGTGGTGGACCAAAAAACGCTCACACACTCATTGATTTCATCCAGTCAACCTTTAGCTTTGATTACAGCACACAATGTGGTGTCTAGTTGATTTATGCGCCTGCCACCAGGGGAGAAAAACTCCACAGATGTGATAACCTGATAATTTATTGCATATATCATCAATTTATAATCACACCGAGGTCTCTTACTGTTGCACTAGATAGAACAGAAAGACCATCTAAAGTTACAGTGTGAACTAAAATCTTGCTTCTAGCTGCATGCGGTCCCATGACTAGAACTTGTGTCTTATCAGGATTAAGTAGAGGGAAGTTAATTAGCATCCAGTCTCTTATATCCTTTACGCATTGCTCAACTTGAGCAAGCTGGTTTTTCTCATCTGGTTTTGCTGAGACATATAACTGTGTGTCGTCAGCATGATATCGCACCCAGCATGAGAGGAACTATCTGACCATTTTAATTCATACACATTCACATTCCATACAAACTTGAATAATTCTTTCGATTGTGTAAAGCTGCTTTGTGACAATGACAATTGTTAGAAGCGCTATTAAAAATAAAATTTAATTTAATTGAATTTAGTGAATTCAGGTCGTCAGCTGACTTCATTGACCTAGACCTAACCAACTGAAGCAACCCCAGATCATAACACTGCCTTCTGAGGCTTGTACAGTGGACACTATGTATGATGGATGCATTGCTTCATACACTTCCCTTCTTACCCTGGCGCGCCCATCGCTCTGGAATAGGATCAGTCTGGCCCAACTCTTCAGACCACATGACCTTTTTCCATGGCTCCAAAGGCCAATCTTTACACTCTATGGCTGTTTAGTCCCAATCCTGTGAGTTCTCATCACACTGTGTGTGTATGGAAATGCTCTTACGTTTACTATTATACTAAGCTATGGTTTTTATTTTTTTACCCTGCAACTTCAGAGTTGACAGTTCAGCACTATCTCTCTAGGTTTTGATAATGTGTTGAGAGGTATATTACTATATTATATATTACTAAGCAACATTATTAAATCCACATTGTTGCGCTTTACATAGTGGCACAGATGGTATTCCAGAATTTTCATAAAGTTCTACTTTTTTTATCATATTAATCTAAATACTATTATTAAAGTCATTACAAAATGAGTATACTGTACATATCATTTACAGTAAATCCCATATTATCCATCCTTCAAACTGGTAATGTTGGGTTCAGTGTTCATAGATGCGAAGCACCTTGTTTGTCAGTCATGCAACGGTTGTACAACAATAAACCATGAGATGTTCATGAACTTCCTGGAAGTGTTGTAGTTTGTCCATAAACCGGTACTGGTTTGTGTAATAGACATTTCTGCAACGTTTGAGCTTGGGCCCGCAAACCGCACTTTAGAACACTGGCCGAGGTGATACGAACGAGTAGTGCTTCGCATCTATGACAGCCTGGTCCATATAAAATATAGATGTGTGTTTTGTAATTCTTATTTACTTTCTACTTATTTACTCTAACTTCTTAGCAGCCTCTGTTTGTATGTAAAAAATGTTTAAGGTGTTAAGCTGAATAAGTTCCCTGTTATTGTATGATTTTATGTGTTTGTTATTGTGTGTGTGTGTGTGTATGTGTTGTAGTCGTCCCAGCAGAGTAACCCTCAATCGGTATGGGTTGTTCCAGCCCTGCGACAGCTCCATGAGATTACTCGCTCCTTCATCAAGCAGACATACCAGAAACAGGATAAGGTAACACACATTTGCAAACACACTCGCTATACCACCAGCAAGAACCTGTGTCAAACCATGCATGTTTTTTAATTCTTGTGCATAGATCTCATTATTAAATATTGTTTTTTTTAGAGTATAATCCAGGATTTGAAGAAGAATTTTGAGATAGTGAAGCTAATCACAGGCTCTCTGGTGGCATGTCATCGTCTGGCTGTGACAGCCGCCGGCCCCAGCGGCCTCTCCGGGTCCATTCTGGTGGATGGACGATACTCTTATCAAGAGGTACAGCACTGATCGATAAACCAGGAATGTTATTTTTCCCTTCCTACTTCACGGAATGTAATGACAATTAGTAATATCATGTGGGTAAATTGCACACTACACTGAACGGTCCCAATCTACACCACTCGTAGAGTTTAAGTATATAGAGAGAGCACTGTTGTTTTAGAGGGAGCCTACACCATTACCTTAACAGGAATCAACTGTACTTGTGAAGTCGACTGATTATGGTTAAAAGGTTATATGGTTAAACAGCTGTGCTATAATACAAGGGCTGTACTGGAAGTAATGCAAAAGCGGCCATGACTTTTTTTCATGAATTAACGTAGGTCATTCAAATTGCACATGTTGGTTGAGTAACTTCCTCTATACATAGGTACTACACAACATAGTCACCATTGCAAGAGATGTGTTTGTGCCATCCCAACTCTTGAATCCTCTTTGAAAATCCCCTTTCAACAGATGGTCTCCACATTGCTCATCTCCCTAAACATCCTGTAGCACAGTTGGGAGACCATCAACTGCAACAAAGTGGGTTTTCAAAGAGGATTCAAGAGTTGGGATGGCACAAACACATGGGTTGGGTTCAAAGATGGTGTAAATGCATCCTTTGTGAGGTAGTACAACTATATAGAAGAAGAGTTACTCTACATGTGCAGTTTGAACAACCTATGTCGATATCAGTTATGCCTACTTTTGCATTACTTCATCCATTACTTCAGCCTTTGTTGTAGTTATGAAGTGCTCTCCTGTAACAGTCATGACACCGGTGTCATGCTGCTGCAATCTGCAGTGCCTGAAAAAGAAGTTGTGAAACTTGGGCATTTTAGCCAGACTTTGGAGCTCATTTTCCATAGGTCAGAGAATTTGTTTTTAATAATATTTTTATATTATAATAATATAAGAGTTTAGCGAACAATTTGTACACTCTTTTTTTTTTTTTTTTTTTTTTAATGGTGAATGTATAGTACACTTTGTTTATAATATTGAAATGCTGTTCATAGCAATTTCTGCATTTAGTTTTATAGAGATAAATTATATAAATACTGTTTTATATTGTTGTTTACATGATTCAGAAATGTAAAACCTTTTGAGTAGTTTTATTTCTTTAAAATTTTGTCCAAATGTTCTAAGAACCAAAAAGAATTAAATCAATTATATTGAATCTAATCGAATTGTGACAGGTGTCAGTGTTGCCAGATTGGGCAAGTTCCCATTGGAAAGCTGTAATTTTGATTTTGCAGGTCTAAATTGGTATAGGTAGGTGAACAAAATTTAAGCTGCTTCTTTTTTTCTTTTTTTTCCCCCCAAACATTGAACATTTTATAATTTAATTTTAAACAAAACCTAGGAATAATGCTAGTACTCCAGCCAGTCAGCCATCATTAGTTTTAATCGTGGCTTATGTCAATAAAATGTTCCTCCAAGAACATATAAAGAAAGATTTAACTTTATTTTAGACCAGATGTGCCCGCAACTTTATTTGTGTGGAATTTATTCGAACACTCATAAGCACGTTAAAAAAAATGTGCAGCTCCCTCTGAATTAACCCAAATTTTTACATGTTTCTGTGAAGTGCGCAGAATGAAGGTGTGAGATCACATTTATTAAGTAAATTTAAATTGCACACTCGTAAGCGTGTGTTAAAAATGTACCCCACCTTCTGTTGAATTTTGAGATTAAGTAATGATTAATTTAAGGTCGGTTTTTGTAATGGTATAAGGGCTTTTGCACTTAAATTTCAAAGTAGCATATCTTCTCTTCCCGTGAGCCGATTGCGATGAAACAGCGTATTTGTCAGCTCTAGCTCAGCCAAATACACCTGTGCAAACGCCATTAGTAGTGTTTACGTGATGCGTGCACAGACAGACAAATTTTCCAAAAACCATCTTGATGTTGATTACTCATCTTGCGTCACCTCCCAAATAATTTTTACTGTATATTCTTACTGTATAGTTTTATTCTATGTATAGATAGATTTCTGACAGTATGTGTGTCTTCATTGTTTCTTGATATGCAGTATACACTTCTGTCAGTTACAGAGTATAAAGATAAATATCCAAAATAAAATGAAAACGTATCATGCATTTGGCTGAAATGCGAATGTTTTTGACAAACAACGGTTGTTAACAGGGACCGCAAAGGCATAAGCGAGTAGAAATAAGGGGGAACATTGATTAAGTATTACGTATTGCAATTCATTGACTGTTTGCATTCAAGGTGGTAAAATGGTGTAGTTCCTTTATAATACTACAGATGGTGCACTTTAAACTATTTACACATTGGCAGGCAACACAGCGTCCCTTATGGTAGGAGCAAATTATTTGCTAAGTTTGTTTGGAATTATAACAGAATTTGAACAAAAAAAAAAAATCAAATCAAGATATTTCTAAAATCATACTTACAGAATTGCAACACAAATCGAATCGGAGCCTAGGTATCGTAATATTGAATCAAGTGATTCTCATGTGGTGCAATGCTTTTACATGGGGTTGCAGCATTACAAACTTCAAAGCTTCAGTGAGAGTATGCTGAACTGAATATTTAATATACATTTATAAATATTTTGGCCAGTTTTGTGTGCATTTTGGTTGTTTTTGAGCTTGAAACTACTAGTTAAATCTGGCAACGCTAATCCAAGTGCATCATTACACCGCCACGTCACGTTATATATAAACCCTGTACTTATTTAGTTTTTTTTTTCATTTTCACCTTTTTGTTTGTGCAGTATTTGGAAGGCCATCTGAAGTTTTTGGCGTTCTTTCTCCAAGAAGCCAGTCTGTACTTGGTGTGGAACAGAGCGAAAGAGATCTGGGAGTGTTTAGTGTCTGGCATGGACGTGTGTGAGCTAGACCGGGAGGTAAACATTAGACTATTTCTTTTTATCATCGTGGTAGGCTGATTAATGTGACATAATGTTTTTTTTTTTTTTACTGTTGTTTTTTTTTTTTTACATAGTAATTATGCATTTGTTTTTTTCCCTCTCTGTAGATGTGCTTTGAATGGTTTACTAAAGGACAGCATGATCTTGAAAGTGATGTTCAACAACAGCTGTTTAAAGAAAAGATCCTTAAACTTGAGCCATATGAGATTACTATGAATGGTACAGTTCATGATCATGAAAGCAGCATAATATATTCATAGAACCACAATCCTAGCACATATAACAAACCTGGAGTTAACTCCACTACACTTATTACACATCCTTTTTAATCAACAAATATAAAATACAGTCAAACCTTGGACTGCGAGCATAATTTATTCCATAAGCATGCTTGTATATCAAAGCACTCATATATTAAAGTTTGAATTTCCCTTATACGAAATAATGGAAACACTGATGATTCATTCCACAACCCAAAAATATACATATACATACAAAAATAATTTATACAAAATGTAAAGTAAAAATTAAACAAATTAACCTGCACTCTACCTTCGAAAAGAATCCTGACAGAACAGTGTTTCACTGGCTTTCAAAGACACTAAGCATGGGAGATTACCCACAGTCCCGAACCCGCGATAGAGAAGAACCATTGGCTCAGTTGTGGTCACATGACGCTCGGCAGACAAATCGTATGCATACTAATCGTAT
>JAOVVB010000035.1:4352281-4363258 GCA_028570985.1 Heterobranchus longifilis | reverse complement strand
ACATGACGCTCGGCAGACAAAGCGTATGCATACTAATCGTATGTCAAGACCTCGATTGTTTTTCAAGTTAATTTTTTTTTTTAAATAAGTACCAAGGTACTCGCAATCCAAGGTTCCACTGTATAGCCTTATCAAATAAATGATAGAAGCGATAGATGGACTTTTATGACGGCACATTCTTTGTTTCTTTTATAGGGTTTAATCTTTTTAAGACCTTCTTTGAGAATGTGAATCTTTGTGATCATCGTCTCAAACGGCAGGGAACTCAACTGGTAAGACTAGTAGTTTTCATTTACAGGTGTCCCGAGCATTTTATAGTGAATGATAAAAGTACAGTTTATTTTGTTCAGGTCCGTAGCGTCAGCTCTGACACCACTCAAGCATCGCATTTTTGGTTCAGTCTTTGGTTTACCACCCAGCTATTAGAGCATTTCCTAAAATGAAAGACGCAGTAAGATTGCTGAGTTTGCTGTCATGCTGTTATATTCCAGTGTGTGGAGCGCTTAGACCTAATCGGGATGGACTTCATCTGGAGAATCGCCATGGAGTCTCCTGATGAGGACATCGCCAATGAAGCCATTCAGCTCATAATCCTCTACAGTTACTTAAACCTCAACCCAAAAATGAAGAAGGTCAATACACACATACTTTTCCATTCTTCTTCTCTCTTACTGGCTGAAATATGCAGTAATACAATGTTCTGTGTTCTTCCTCTACATGCAGGACTCTGTGTCCTTACATAAGAAGTTTATAGCTGATTGTTATAAGAGGCTGGAGGTATGTAGCACTGTTTTTAAGAATAAATTAGAGATGCTTTATCTTAAAAGTTTCTTCTTTTTTTTTATTCTCATCACTGATTCACATCTCTGTTTTAGGCTGCCAGCTCTGCCCTGGGTGGCCCAACCTTAACCCATGCTGTTACACGAGCAACCAAGATGTTGACGGCTACTGCCATGCCAACCGTTGCCACATCAGTGCATTCACCCTCCAGGTAGAGACAAAAAAGTAGCGGCTTTTGTATTTCACATAACAACGATACAGTTTTGGACCATTCATTTGACAGGTCATGCTTTATTACTTTTGTATTGACCTTTTGTCCGTACAGGTCTACTAAGCTGGTAATCATTGAGAGGCTGCTGTTACTAGCGGAGAGATATGTCATTACTATCGAGGTGAGGACAGAAATTTAGGTCAGACTTATTTGCGTGGCTCTAGTCACTGACTCCTGGAAAACAGACACACTCATTCACACACTATTGCAACAATCTTTCCTTCAGTGTAATCCAACAAATATTTATTTCCAGATTTTTTTTCTCCTTTGGTTTAGATGAGTTTATTTAAAAAATGGTTCTGAAAAATATCAATAATTTACTAGGTTTTTTTGTTTTAAGTACAGTCATTGGCACATTTTCACACAGAATCCAATGTTGGATGCATTTTAACCTCAGCTGGATTGTTCCCAGTCTTCCCAATCATTATTTTTTGTCTCACCTTACCTTAGATCTTGGTTCTATTAGTGTAGCATCTACTGGACGACAGGCAAGTAGAGTGCATTTGTGTTTAAATGGAGGAAAGGGCTTTCTTCTGGCATGCCTTCCACGTATCCCGTATTTTGGCCTGCAGTTGGTGTCTAATTATAGATTTAGGAACTTGTTAAACTAAAAATGCTGCCATATTCTGCAGATATCAAGCTGTGATTCTTAGAAAAATACCTGTCTCTGTAACAACATATCAACCCTCATCAGTTTGAGAACAAAAAATGGTAAATGGCCATAAATAACATTTTGATTATAGGACATTTAGCAATGTCAAAAACTGTGACAAATGTGCTTTTGTTAAAGTATAAAGTTATGTTAATTTCTTGTCTCTATCATAGAATTTAATTGAACTGAAAATGATTTCTTTTGTATTTTCAGTGTGAATTTTACAAGTTACCAAATTAATCATTTACACCCTTTTTTATTATTGTTCTTATTATTATAATTCTTATTATTTAAATAATTTCTTAATTTCAGATCCCAAACTAGTTAACATTTTAAACCCTATATGGCACTATTATTAATTCTTACATCTAAACATTGATTTGGGTCTTAAACACATTATCAAGCGTGAGTGGTATAATTTAAAATGCAATTAAAGTATCAGTTAGGAGTTGAATATGATTTAATACAGTAAGAATAGTTAAATAATACTATAGACAATCGGAATAGTTTTATTGTAGTTAAAGTCCACTGTTGTTATGTCTTAAAAATGAATGAATTCCCAGAATTTTTTATACTCACTTAATACTCACTCTCTCTCGCTCTCCTCCTCCTCCTTCTCTCCTCTTCCTCCTTCTCTCAAGCATAAAACACTTCAGGGTCTCTTAACAATATCATAAGTAATTGCAAGCAGCAGTCACTGAGGACAGGTTAATTCCTGTCTCCGCTTTGATTACTCGATTCAGTGTTTGATGTGTTGGTAAGCATTATGAATTTAAAATAGTTTGACCTGAATTAGATATTGAATCTGATCACACATTCATTGCAGATAATCAATAAATTAATTATAAAGATTATAGTCACTGTTTAAAACATTTCACCAATTAATTCAGATACTGAAATCGATAAATGTTTTCTTTTTTGTGTTTTAGGATCTGTACTCTGTTCCTCGTACTATACTACCTCATGGAGCGTCATTCAATGGCCACCCTGTAACGCTCCACATAACCTACGAATCTACCAAAGACACCTTCAGCCTGGAGGTACAATAACTCACCTGGGTGCAGTCTCACACACACACACACACACACACACACACACACACACACACACACACGTATACACTCACTTTCTCATCACAGATTATTATCCTTCAGAAACCCATACAGAGGCCAGAATCATGCCATTACCTTGCATGGGAAGCGCACACCTTTCTGAACTGTGCTAGCAGTTAGGAAGTAACTTTTGCCTTATATGAATGTCTACTGTAACTGTTTGTGTGTGTATGTGTGTGTGTGTGTAGGCTCACAGTAATGAAACAGTTGGGAGCATCAGGTGGAAGATTGCTGAGCAGCTTAGCTGTCCAGTGGACAATGTGCAGATATTTGCCAACGATAGCATGGTGAGACATCACACACTAATTCACAAAGGTCATATTACACTCACAGGCCAGTTTATTAGGGACAATTGTACACCTGTTCATTCATGCAGTTTTCCACCCTGGCACGTGACAGCAGCACAAGGCATAAAATCATGCGAATACAAATCATGCATTAGGTCATAATCAGTGGAAACATCAGAATGGAGAAAACTGTGATCTCGGTGGGTTTGAGCATGATATAGTTGTTGATGTTAGAGGATCTAATTTTAGAGGATTACGTATTTCAAACTGCTGAGCTCAACAGGGTCTAGCGTTTAAACACAGTTGTGTGTAATAGAAACATCCAATGAGTTTCAGCTGTGTGTGTGAAACGTATGTCATGGACACAGGCTCATCAGAACTGGTAAGCTGAAAAATAGTGTACTGTATATGGCATACATTCATATACCCACCTTGCTTAGTTTCAAGAGTCCAGACTGGTACTGTTGGTATGATGGCGTGGGGAATTTTTCTCGTTTTCTCGACACCTTCAGTGTCTTTATCAGTTGATCGTTGTTTGAGTACTTTAGCTCGTTGTTTCTGAACACGTGCCATCCCGTTGTGGCCTAAATGTACTCATTTTATTATTCAATTCAGTTGTATTTATATTGTGCTTTTAACAATGGTCATTGCTTCAATCTAGCTTTACAGATTAAAAATGTAATGGGAATAAGTGTAAGGAAATGTAGATAAATCATAATTATCAGATTGTCCCTGATGAGAGTGACGGTGGCAAGGAAAAACTCCCTGAGATGGCAATAGTAAAAAACCTTGAGAGGAACCATGAACATGTCAGTTATTATCTCAGTGGCCTTCCCAGTCAACAGACCTGAATCTAGCAGTGTATGTTTGGGGTGTGATAAAACATGTTATCTGTAGCTCGACCAAACCTGTGAATTCATGATGAGATGCAATCATGTCAGCGTGAATTAGAATCTACAAGTAATGAAGGCAGAGTAAGAGGCCGTTTGTGGGGCAGGGGTAGCTAAGAGGTTATCTTTCTTGGATATGGATCAGATGGTTACATGTTTAAATCCCAGCACTGCCAAGATACCACTGTTGGGCTTTTGAGCAAGGTCCCTAACCGTTAAATGCTTAAATGTAAGATGAGATAACTGCAGGTCACTCTGGAGAAGGGTGGCTGCCAAATGCTGTAAATGCAATTTTATGTGTCAACTATTTTATTAAGGAAATGATGTGCATTAATAAAATGAAATGATGTGGGTTTTGCTGTTGTTTTTTGTTAAAAAGATTTTGTTCTAATCAGAGTTGCCACTGTCATTGCTAATATTTGCAAATATAAAGTAGTTTTTGATGTCACTGAAATCTATGTGCATGTCCAGCTGACTATGAACAGGGACCAGAAGCTGTTGAATCAGCTGGGTTTCTCTGATGAGCAAAGTCTGACAGTCAAGAGTTCAGGAACTGGCACTCCATCTGGCAGCTCAGCAGACAGCTCGGCATCCGCCAGCTCCAGCAGCAGCGGAGTCTTCAACTCGGCATATGCGCTGGAGCAGGTACACGCACACACGCGCACACACACACACACACGCAATGCTGTGTCAGCGGTTACCCGAGATTTCTAAAATTGTACTTGTTGAACTGATTTTACTGCTGTATTGAATGCATAACCCAGTTTTCAGTTAAGTACACACACAATCTCACACATTTGCACATACACTGTGCTCCTACCTCAAATAACTTTATCCTTCTTTGTGTTTGTGTGTGTTAGGAGAAGTCCCTGCCTGGCGTCGTGATGGCATTGGTGTGCAACGTGTTCGAGATGTTGTATCAGCTGGCTAACCTAGAGGAGCCTAGGTAAGGCCACAGCTCCAGAATGAAATTATCATAAGCCAGAAGTATGCAACTCTTCTTTCTAAGAAAATGATCTTGTTATTGTAATCCAGAATAACTCTGCGTGTGAGGAAGCTGTTGCTGCTCATCCCAACCGATCCGGAGGTGCAGGATGCCCTGGATAACTTTGTCCCGAAAGAGTCCAGTGTTTGGAGCCACCAGGTGCCAAATTGATTATGATTGTCGATGCATTATACACTACAGTTATGCTCACTAGTGGTGAGAGACTTTAACCACCTGATGATGAATGATTTTATCTTTCCTGTAAATGAAATCATGATGTGTATTGATTTCACTGTTTATGCTTTTGGCCTACTACACGTTTGTGTGTGTGTGTGTGAGGGGTGTTGTATCCCCATGCCATTAGGGAAGAAAAATATTTTAGGTGTGATACCCTGGTCATTTAGTACATTCTCATCAGCTGACTTGATTTCTTTTTGTCACATCATGATCTTGCTGAGACCTGTCCAAATGAAGCGTCCTCAGATCATAACGCTGCCTCCAAAGGCCTGTACAGTGGCCATTATGCATGATGGGTGAATTAAAGCCTTATGCGCCCATCACTCTGGAATAGGGTCAGTCTAAACTCATCAGATCACATGATCTTTTTTTCATTTGGTCCGATATATAATCTTTATGCTCCCTAGAAGGGTGAGGCCTTGTTTCTGACCAAGTCTCTCTAACAGGTTGTTTTTATGATTTCCACACAGCTGTTAATCCTGTGAGTTTTTGTCACATTGTGTGTCTGGAAATGCTCTTACTTTCACTATTAAACATTTTGTACTGTGCAACATCACCAAGAGATCTCTGATCAGTCATTCACAATTTTTTCTAACCACATTTCTGTCTGCGAAGTTGGCGGTTCAGCACTGTCCTTCCATGTTGTTATAACATGTTACAGGTTTTAACCCAATTACAGTAACTTTTTTTTTCGTTTCTTGATGCAGGCTAGTAATTTGACCCTTCTGAAACAACATCTTTTGTTTTATTGAGGCAGTGTATTTTATTTAAACTTTTTGGAGAAGGAAAAAAAGCAAAATTGATGATTAATTTATATTATAAGTCTCTTAGGGCTTAGATTTTATAAAGCATCCTAGCATCAAGGCTCTTTTTTTTCCATCACTACTTTAATGATGAAAGCTAGCGGTGTCCAGAAGACACCCTACAATAGCACAAAAGGATCTTAGGAGGGTTTTAGTAGTGACATTCTGCAATGCCAAGCTGAAAACATGGGAGATGAGTTATGTCCACAGCTGGAACAAAAACATATGACTCACCTGACATTATTAAAACTTCATATTGCTCATTGGTTTGATAAATTACAGTGAGAGAAGAGTATATTCATAATGCTGTGTTCACTTTATCTCTCTCGCTCTCTCTCTCTGTTAATAGAAAACTCTTTTCACTTTGGGTTCTGGATCTCAGGCTTCCAAGTCTCCATCTCTGTCCAGCAAGCAGCAGCATCAGCAAAGTGCAGCATCCATCCTGGAGTCCTTGTTCCGGTCATCTGCCCCGGGCATGTCCACTTTCAGAGTGCTTTATAATCTTGAGGTACTTCAGAAAGATGAGCAAGTGTTGTGAAGGTTACATATGTATTCATACAACAGATCTCAAACATTTGGTTCTTTTCTCCTTCTTAGGTGCTTAGCTCCAAATTGATGCCGACCTCAGATGACGAGATGGCAAAGACTAGTGTGAAGTCCTTCTGTGAGAATTTTCTCAAAGCTGGAGGTCTCAGGTAACAACCTGCTCTAGCTGATTAATAACTGTGTCGTTACAGGTATGAGGAAGCAACATATATTCACGGTATTCGTGTGTGTGTGTGTTTCCTCAGTCTGGTAGTTAATGTCATGCAGAGGGACTCTATCCCCTCTGAAGTGGACTATGAGACCAGACAGGGAGTCTACTCCATTTGTTTGCAACTTGCAAGGTGTGTTTTTCTGTCTTCTTTCTCTCTTCCAATTAAGTTTAAATCACGGAAGCCGAATAGACATGACTTCATGAAGTATAACATCTCTACCCGTCTTCTGCAGGTTCTTACTAGTAGGACAAACAATGCCAAGCATCCTGGAAGAAGAGCTGAATAAAGATGGCGTGGACACTCTGTCCTCTCGGCCCTTCCGTAATGCGGGCAGGCAAAGCAGCCGTCAGCTCTCGCTCTGTGGGACACCAGAGAAATCATCCTACAGGCAGATGTCCATGTCTGATAGGTCCTCCATTAGAGTTGAGGAGATTATACCGGCAGCACGTGTCGCCATTCAGGTGAGTTTGTGTGTCTGGGTCTGCAGAAATCTTTATGGATTTGTGGACAATTTGTAGAGGAAACATTAGAAATCATTATGATTGTTGTTTTCTTGTGCTTATTTTGTTTCTGCTCTTGCCATAGACGATGGAGGTGGGGGACTTTACTTCCACAGTCGCCTGCTTCATGCGCCTCACCTGGGCTGCAGCTGCTGGCCGTCTGGACCTTGTGGGCAGCAGCCAGCCGATCAGAGAGACCACTAATTCTCTGCTGCCTCAGGGAGTCCGGAGCAGGGTTAGCAGCACAGGTAAAAGAAAGACCCACATATCTAATGCTCAAGTAAAACTTTCCTTAAAAAAAAATGCCCTTTAAAAAGCGAAAACACTGTTTGGATAGTGTCTCTTATCAATCAAAGCCTCATAGCAGTAAGCGTAACCATCCTACAACATTTATGAGCTCACGCAAGGGTCAAGTCTGACTATTCTCATTCACAAATATCCAAATTAAACCAAATTTCTCCTCTATTTAATTGTGATCATCAATTTTGTTTGCTTTCATTAACATTAGCTTATTTGAGATCCTTTGTGCTTATTTGAGATGCGTATTGTGATTCTTTTGTGTGGCAATTCCTGTTCCTTCATGATATTCATAATACACTGACTCCAAAATAGATATTTTTTTTCCTTTTTTCATTTATATATGTCAGTATTTGAAGTGGTAAAATGTTGCAGTTTAATCCTATATAATCCTACAGGTGTTCGGCAATCTGTGTGCTTGGAGAAGTCTGTTTAGAATTGTAAAATTGTTTATATGTCTTTTTCTCTCTGTGTCACAGGAAGTAACTGCAGCTCCAGCAGCGAAGGAGAGGCCACAACATTGCAAGCCGGCATCTGCATCAAACAGCAGTGTGTGTCCATTAAAGACACAATAATCGCCCGAGAAGCGCTTTCACTTCTGGTCACCTGCCTGCAGCTTCGCTGTCAACAGCTTTGTAAGAACGCACACCAGTTACCTAAAAAGCTCTCACAAATCCCAGATATGTTTCTCCTGAATATCTGTGTTTAATACAAGCATTGCAAGTTGTTTAAATGACTTCAATGAAATCAGAAATTTCATTGCCCATGACTGGGTTTCATCTAATTAACTTTTTTCAGTTTCCACCAAAAGCTTTGCATTTTCATCAAAAGATTCTTAAGCGTAAAACAACATTGGTTTGCACTTTTTGTTTTGCTTTCCTGACTTTTCCATCCGGCAAAAACTAAACGAACAGGACGTTCAGACAGCTGATTAATACGAGGGGTGTTCGAGTCGATCCTGGACTTTTGCTTGTGCAGAACAATAAACACAGCGTATAATCCCTTGCTACACTAATGCACTT
This sequence comes from Heterobranchus longifilis, assembly GCA_028570985.1. NCBI lineage: Eukaryota > Metazoa > Chordata > Actinopteri > Siluriformes > Clariidae > Heterobranchus > Heterobranchus longifilis. The sequence continues at coordinate 4,354,664 of JAOVVB010000035.1, read as the reverse complement.
ATCCCAGCAACTCTAGTGTTGAATGCCATCAAGGTAGGAAGTTTTCTCAGTACACCTGAGTCATGATTGGACAGCCTGCTTCACGTCTGAATGATGGTCTCTCTAATGGTCCAACATGTGGAAATGGCTTGTAGCCAGGTCAGGACTGTACAGGGGATGTGGCAGTAACTCCCAGCCGAGTTCCTGTAACCTGAAAGTTGTGTTGGTGAATGATTGTGTGTTCAGTTCCCACAGACAGATTTGTTTCTTTCACAAGGTGGTGGCTGTTATCCGTAAACTTACAAGGATCAGGCGTTCCACCTGCTCAATGTTCATAGAAACGATCGCCGTAGGTTCAGAGTCACCTCGGCCAGGATTGTCATTTAATCGGCATATGCCCTTCTTTAAAACCTTTGCGCCATTCAGATGTTGTACTGCGGCTAAGAGTCTCATCAATATACTGTGCTTGAAGTTGTCTGTTAAATGTCAGTTAGCTTTACGCCTTCTTTCATGAGAAATTTGATCACGAGTCCCGGTTTGACTTGAACACCTATCATAGTTTATTTATTTATTTTCATTTTTAATCTCAGCTAATCTTTACAATTAGCAAAATCACAAACATGATAAAGTGTTCTGTACATTTGAAATGATTTGCCAGGAGGGTTTTTTTTGCAGTCTAGCTGTTGCTGTCAAAGTGAAGCATCACAACCTTTTTTTGTTTCATATAAATCTCAAAGATTGAAGTCTGCCTCCTGTTTCTTGATGATCTGGTGCGTTTGTAGTGCATGCATCCTGTAGTGAACTTTGCTTGCTTTTGCTCCACAGCTTCTTTCTATAACCTTCCCTGTGTGAATGATTTTATCATCGATATACTGCTTGGATCACCCAGTGGAGAGGTCAGTGACGTCTCTCCTCTTTGCCTTTAAGCGAGATTCAGTTGTGTAATAAATAACGTGATTCCTCCTCTTTACTATTTCTTATCCCTCTTTTTGCACAGATCCGTCGGGTAGCGAGTGATCAGCTGTACACTTTGAGTCAGAGTGATACATCGCCATATCCAGAGCTGCAAAAGCCAAATCTGTTCCTGCTGAAGGTGGTGTTGACCGCCCAACTCCCACTCTGGTCTCCCACGAGCGTTATGAGGGGCATCAACCAGAGGTAAACAAACACACGTACACACAATTGTATACATACAATCACATTGGGACCATACAGACCATATTCGTAGAATCTAAAGATACGCCTGTTAAACGTTTTTTTTCTTGCCGTTTAGGCAGTGTATATGATTATTAAATACACATGGTTTGATGTAGTATATAGTGCAGCTGACATGGTGTTTGTTGGTTTGATGTAGTATATAGTGCAGCTGACATGGTGTTTGTTGGTTTGTTTAGGTTGCTTTCACAATGCACGGAATATTTTGACCTGCGATGCCAACTACTGGATGATCTGACTAGTAAGATTGATATTTTCTTTTTTCTGATTTTGCTTTTCTTCTCAGGATTCGTCTTAGAGTAAGACTTGTTCATTCTATGTTTCTTATTTGATGCGTTACATGAAACATGAATTATTGCTTATAGAAATCCCTCCATTAATGCTTGTCTTTCTATAGACACAGAGATGGAGCAGCTACAGATCAGCCCCGCAGCCATGTTGGAGGATGAGATCAGCTGGCTAGATAACTTCGAGCCAACGTGGACCAGTGAACTGGAGACCAGCGAGGCTGACAACATCCTGCAGGCCGGCCATCTGCGCCTCATCAAGACCCTGCTCTCGCTCTGTGGCAACGAGAAGGAGCAGTTCGGTTAGTCTGTTACGCTGAAATATGGTCTCTCATTTATATATATGTTCCCTGAACGTTTGAACACTATGACCCTTGTTTTGACTTGTAGGTGAAAGATGTAAATGAGGTGTTTTGTCTTTCTGTTCAGGCCCCTCCCTCATCCAGCAGCTTTTGGATGACTTTCTGTTTCGAGCATCACGCATTATCCTGAATAGCAACAACCCTTCCAGCAGCACAGCTCCTCTCCATGACTTCCACCCCAAGTGAGAATAAACACACCATCCCCAGTGATCAAACCTCTGTTCAAGACTTGTAGTCACTGACACGCTTTGCATCACAAGTAGTGCAGCTAGACGTGCTGCCATTGCATGCTACTCACAGTGCAGTTCACCCATCTCGTTACAAAGCACTTACAACCTCTAACCTCCATATAAATGTTAAATAAGTATCTATTCCAAAATAACACATCAACAGTTACACATTTTACTTTGTAAACCAAAAAGTTTTTTTTATTAATTTATTATAACGTCCTATATTTTTGGCGGCACGGTGGTGTAGTGGTTAGCACTGTCGCCTTGCACCTCCAGGGTCCGGGTTCGATTCCCGGCCAAGCTCGATTCC
>JAOVVB010000035.1:4339993-4351039 GCA_028570985.1 Heterobranchus longifilis | reverse complement strand
GTGTCTGTCTCTGTCTCTGTCTGTCTCTGTCTGTCTCTGTCTCTGTCTGTCTCTGTCTCTGTGTCTGTCTGTCTCTGTGTCTGTGTCTCTGTGTCTGTTTTGCCTCAGTTCCTCCCACCGGTGGATGGACGCTCAATATCAGGGTTTGTGGGCCTGAAGAATGGCGGGGCGACCTGCTACATGAATGCTGTCTTTCAGCAACTCTACATGCAGCCAGGCTTACCTGAGGTGTGTAACAGTGCCATTAAATACACTATGAGGACATTGCCACAAGATGGAGCTAAATAGTACAGTAATGTTTTTATTATTATTAATGATTTGACTGAGAACTATTTTTTTTATATTTTAAGTTATTGCCTCAAATAATTCAGAATTGTATAGTGTGAGATTTTTAAAGTTGTGTTTAATTGTTTTTGTTCAGGCTATCCTGTCGATAGAAGATGACGCAGAGAATCCAGAGGAGAGTGTGTTCTGTCAAGTGCAGTCTCTCTTCGGCCACCTTATGGAGAGCAAATTGCAATACTACGTGCCTGAGAACTTCTGGAAGGTAAGTGTTTAATGTGATGCCCAGTTTGTATTCACTTAACAGAAAATGGTCATGTGATGCTTAAAACAAATTCAAATAATGAGTTTAAGGATGGTGTTAATGTTAAAATGTTGCATGTGTTTGGTTGATGAAGATCTTTAAGATGTGGAACAAGGAGCTGTACGTTCGAGAGCAGCAGGATGCCTACGAGTTTTTCACCAGCCTGGTGGACCAGTTGGATGAACATCTGAAGGTATCTTAGTGGCTTAATATTTGTAAACTACAGAAGCAATGTGAAATTTGTGTAATGATTTTAATTTAATCATTAAGCACGATCAGAAAATCAAGAGTGCTGCTATGCTAAATATCATGCTTACTTCACGCCTTCAGACGAATCACAGCCATCCTGATATCAAGTACGACGGCAGGTTTACAAGTCTTATATTTTCTGATGCAACAGTTCTATAATTAAAAAATGAAAATTGGGAAATTTACATAGAGAATATGGTCAAATATTAGGTTTGTTTTGGATCCTTTAATCAAAATAGTTCCCTAAGAAAGCCACAAGCTAGATGGAGTGTTGAGTGTTCCCATGCCAACGTACAGACTGATAGCTCATTGTGTTGCCGGCCTCTGAAACATAGATGAGACACCTCCATCTCATCTCCAGTTAGCAGTAGCATCCGCCGTCGTCACACTTTTTTTTTCTATCCATTACTCTTCCTAAACCATTCATGTGAATTTGACCAAACCTTTGCAAAACCTTTGTTAGGAAACATAATTGTGGACTAGCAATTTTATTTTCTAATAATTAATTTTTTTTCTGAAACAAATTTTTAACAAAAAGAAGCAAAATTGGAACTCCTCCTAAACCATTCATGGAAATTTTACCAAACTTGCCAAGTACCTTTCTCTAAAAGCATTTACTATCATTGGTTCTTCATTTTCTTCTAAATTTTATCACCAGTATACTTTCAGAGATTTAGTAATGTGGCTGCACAGTAATACCAAATAACATCTCAAGGTGGCGCTTTCTTTCTGTTGTGGTGGACCAGAGCTTAATGTGTGCTTAGATGGAGAAGCTACTTTGCCAATCTGATTAGCCACCTCACTGAACGTCTCAGTAACGATCACTGCAGGTTATGATTGCTATATTCTACAATTCAAATGTAACTAATGAATTTAGCGTCATGAAATATTGTTTTGTATAGTCAATGTTTAATACTGTCTGCACTAGCTATTAGGGATAGGAGTCACCAAGTGTCACGCGATACAGTATTATTGTGATATCTGCCCAAGGTCTAACCCTAGATTAAAAATGTATTACAATTCTTTAAGTATCAGGATTTAATAAATATTTTGATAGAATATTTCTTTTTTAAATTCTAAATAAACCTGGCAAATAGTTTGCGTCATTGTCGTCTGTCATCCATGATGTCATACTTTTCCTCTATCCGCACTCTTTCACAAACTATTCATGGGAATTCAACCGAACATTTCTGAACCTTTATTAGTAAACATGTGTACTAGATGTTTCACTTTTAGAGGTAGCACATTTAAATATCAGCACTTTGTTCACTTCTGAAATCAGAAAACCAGTAATGATTGTTGTCCAATTGACAATGTATTTTCTTCTGTTTCTTTTTTTATGGTAGAAAATTGGAAGAGAGCAACTCTTTAAAAATACATTCCAGGGAATTTTCTCTGACCAGAAAATATGCAAAGACTGTCCACACAGGTCAGTAATATCATCAGATATATAGATAGATAGATAGATGAATACATAAATAGATATTCTTTTGGAATTAAATTAATGTAGCACTGACATTTTATCTAAGTTTCAATTTAACTCTAATTGAAGCAGATTCTCAATCTCCTGATTGAGATAAGTGCTTTCTCTCTCTCGCTCTCTCGCTCTCTTTCTCTCTTATTTGTCCTCTCTGGTATGCAGGTATGAGCGTGAGGAAACCTTCATGGCACTGAACTTAGGAGTGACGTCATGTCAGAGTTTGGAGATTTCACTCGACCAGTTTGTCAGAGGAGAGGTGCTGGAGGGTAGCAATGCTTACTACTGTGAAAAATGCAAAGAGAAGGTGAAGACCTGTATGCCCTTTTATTTTCAGTTCTAGCTGGTGATTTATAATATTAATACATTCTAAACCATGTGTGTATGTGTTTGTGTTAATTTTTTTTTTAGAGGACAACAGTGAAGCGTACATGCATTAAGTCATTGCCCAGTGTCCTGGTTATCCATCTCATGCGCTTTGGCTTCGACTGGGAGAGTGGACGCTCCATTAAATATGACGAACAGATAAGAGTAAGACACTTTTATTGCTACTGAGTAATAAAAGATTTTAAGGCATTCTTGGGCCTGGGACTGATTTTACAATATCCAACGATGATCTCATTTGTGGAGTGGCCTGGGAAAACCCTTAACATGGTCAATGTCTGATATTTTTCTTACTCTCTTCCTCTAAACTACATGCTTTTCTGAAGCCAAACTGGTGTTACAGCATTTTAAAGTGTTAAGGAAAAAGGTTTAAGATTCTGGTCGGAGTTATTACAGTACATTGCAGTTCCAATGAAAGATGTCCTACCTCTGCATAATGCAAAAATTTAAGCAATTATACATTTACTGCACAATGAGACGCCAGTTATTTTATTGATTGTCATCATCATACAGTATCTCTGTTTTAAAACCAGAAGTAAAATGTTGTTGTGTTTTTTTTTTGGTTCGAGGAATGTGCTTTGCAGACATTTTGGCAGCTGGTATATGCAACATAAAATAAAGCATGCATAACCAGTTGTGTGAACGATGACCTACAGAAAGCCCCATAATTTGTAGGACTAATTATGTAACACAACCACTGAATCGCTATGTGCAAAAAGGAAGTGTTTGTGATTTTGAGGTTGCTCTTTATATGATTTTCCTCTAAGTGATCAGAAAATTTTGTTTCATTTTTGTCTCAATAGTTCCCGTGGGTGCTGAACATGGAGCCGTACACAGTGTCTGGCATGGCTCGACAAGACTCCAGTTCAGATCACGGAGAGAACAGCAGGGTCGGAGAGCCTGGGTCTGGAGGCTCCCCACGCAAGAAAGTCACCATTTCTGAGAACTATGAACTTGTAGGAGTGGTGGTGCACAGCGGTCAGGCGCATGCAGGACACTACTACTCGTTTATCAAAGACCGCAGGTCAGCACAGATTCAGCATGCTCACGACTACTTACTGTATCAATTAGCAGCTGTTATTCAGGTTCACAGCCCATATACACCCATGTGTGCTGCTTTTGTCACAGCCACATCTTAATCATTCTGCCTTAATATAAACCTGCGAGCTGTTAAAAGAAGTAAAGAACTGAAGCTGCTTCTGCACCTTTGGCATGTCTTTTAGCCTGTTTTAATAGCTTAAAGAGCTCCAGATGTCTGGAAGAGTTGTACCTGTTTTGAACAGCCACCTAGGGAACATAAGAATGCAGGCACGACCCGACTAAACTAAGCTGAGCTAATGTTCTACACTTATTTCTCTTTTGCTACAAGTCTCTCCTTGTCTCCTCATGTAGGGGCAGTTCTCGGAGCAGATGGTACAAGTTCAACGATAACGTCGTTGAGGAATTTGAAATGAACGATGAAACCCTGGAGTATGAGTGTTTCGGTGGAGAGTACAGACCCAAAGTCTACGATCAGTGTACGTTTCCTTTCCTCAGCATCCTTTTACCCAGTCACCCAACTAAACACTCGGCATATGCTTAAGAAATTGCATTAGCCAAATGTAAGCTGTATCATTAATAAATAATTTGCTAAATATTTCATGCTGTTTTTTCCTACAGCTAACCCATATCCAGATGTGCGGCGGCGCTACTGGAATGCGTATATGTTGTTCTACCAGCGGATCAGCGAGCAGAACTCCCCTGTGCTACCCAAAAAGAGCCGAGTCAGCGTCATGAGACAGGAAGCGGAGGACCTGTCTCTGTAGGTCACACACCTAAACTGTAACGAGTCAATAACATGGATGGATCTCCTGACACTAATATTTGTCTGTCTTTTTCTCAGGTCTGCCCCTTCCTCACCTGATATTTCCCCCCAGTCATCCCCACGACCTCCCAGAGCCAATAATGATCGGCTCACTCTACTCACCCGGCTTGTCAGGAAAGGAGAGAAGAAGGGACTCTTTGTGGAGAAGATGCCTGCAAGGATTTTTCAGGTTCAACATCAAAATCTCAGTCTCAGACAATAGATATCTTTATTTATCTGGCTAGTAATCATGGGAAACCTAACTGACTGGGCTATAAGTAGTAACTAATGCACTGTATACTGATCAGCCGTAACATCATGAATAGCATTGATTATCTCATTAGAGTGGGATCTGGAAGTATGTGGGATATACTAAACAGCAAGTGAAAATTTCATCCCTGAAGTTTATGTGTTTGAAGCACACAGAAGTGGGCAAGTGTAAGGATGTGAGAGACTTTGACACAGAAGTGTCACACTGTGGTGGCTAGACAGCTAGATTAGAATATCTTCACATCTCCAGCTCTTGTGGGATAAAAAATTATTCCTGCCATTTTTGTTCCAGAAGTTCCACTGCTACAATTAAGAATCAGTCCAGTCATCACCCGTGTGTGTAAAAGTTTGTTTGTTTATTTTATTTATTAATTTTCCTAATCTAATTCAGAAAGTCAAACTCATATATTCTAGATTCATTACACATAAAGCTAAATAATTCAAACCTTCCTTTTTTTATGATTATGGCTTACAGCTCATAAAAATGAAAAACCTAGTATATTAAAATATTAAAATATTTCCTAGATCAATCACAGAAAGTTTTTGCAAAAAATGTCCAACTTTTGAAAAATACTTTGTTCATTCATGCATTCAACACTTTCTGTATTATAAATGCTTTCTGTGATTGATCTTAGGAAATATTCTAATATAATGAGACCCTGTAGTGACTCAATCCGATCGAGCGTTCCTGGGATGTGGTAGAAAAACAAGTCTGATCCATTGATTTCCCACCTTAAACCTTGCAGGACTTAAAGGGTCTGCTACTGATGACTTGGTGCCAGATAGCACAGCACACCATGCGGGTCAGGGCTGTTTTTGCTGGCAAAAAGTTACTCCGTATTAGGCTGGTTGGTCATAATTGTTACGGCTGATCAGTGTTTATATGTTTTTGCTCTCAAGAAATTTCAGGAAAATCTGGGGCTGTGGTATTTTGTTCTTGCATCACACATGCACACAAATATTTAAGTTTGGCTAATGAATTTATTTTCTGGAAGCGTCTTTAACTACAGAGAAATGGGTGAAGTGGACGAATTATGTGCTCTGTGTTATTATTTGCTCAGTTGAGTCAGTGTTCCTGATTATAAAGAGAGCATTTTGTCATCCCTCCCTCTAATCAGTGAGTTTACTAAAAAGCCTGATCTCACTTCTGACAATATCTATAGTGCAGTAGATGGATAAATCTGAAGTTTAATTATCAACTAAAACATTTATTTTGCCCGACAGCTGCAAATAAAACACGAATCGCTCCATCACGTGTACACAGTGTACTGATTCGTCTATTCCTTAGAGTAGATCATGTGTTTAACACCCTGGTGTTTGTCTTACAGATGGTGAGGGATGAGAACCTAAAGTTCATGAAGAACAGAGACGTGTATAATAGTGATTACTTTAACTTCACCCTGTCGTTGGCTTCTGTTAACTCGGTAAGACTCAAGCACATGTGACTTTTTATTTCTTTCTGAATAAATACTGAAATGTTTTATGGATGCGAAAGAAAAAGACAAAAAACATGAAAGGAACGACCTGGCTGTTTTTCCAAATTATGCAGACGAAGCTGAAGCATCAATCCTACCAAGCCATGGCGAAGACTAGCCTGCAGCTGGCTGTACAGTTCCTGTTTCACACTTACCTGCGAACCAAGAAGAAGCTTCGGTACGGGAGATAAATTATATTGAGTCATCTAATCATTGATTAAATGCTGCAGTGTAAAATAGAATTATTGTTTCAGTTATATAAGACACAGCAAGAAGCCACGTGCAGCTCAAATGAAATTCAAGTCACAAAAGTGCATATTGGGAGCAAATCTATTAAAATTCATACACACATAGTGAGGGAATGTTTTTACGTGACTGTTGCATGCATTTCAAATAGCAATAAATTGGGATTGTATTGCCTAATACTCTGTTTTTCCACTATAAAGCAAGCATACAGTATGAAAAGTTCTTTCAAGACATCAGAGTAATGTCGGCTTACCAAGACAAGATCTTGTCTCGTCTTTTTTATTTAGTCTTGCAGGCCAAAATAAATCACTATTGATGCTTCCATAAAAGTTCAAAGTAACTTAAAAAAATTAATGTGTATAAATGTGTGTGCGCGCTAGGGTTGATACAGAGGAATGGATAGCTACAGTGGAGATGCTGCTCTCAAAGAGCAGTGAGGCATGTCGGTGGATGGTGCAGTACCTTGTGGCCGCTGAAGGAAGGGAGATCATCAAGTGAGTAATAATGCAGTCATGATACGAGATCTATACGGTATATCCCTCTCTCCACCTTTCTTCCCACGGTTTTGGCTTGAAACTGATTGTCAGCATGTCTTAAGTAGCATGTTCCTTAACTCCTGTGATTTTAGACCCAGTGACACATGTAAGATGTCAACAATGTCCAGGATGAAGTGTCTGGATGTGTGTTTGGTGAAGCAGTGGAAAGAATGGGCGGGTTGTAGTGCACTTTCTCAGGATTGGCCAGTTTATGTCAAAACATGGGATTTCCCTAATATCAGCCCACGACACGTCAAGACCAGAGAATGTGAAGAATTGGTTTAAAATCCACATGGCTCATACTCCGCTCTATTCTACAGTTTTTCTCCAGTGGAATACTGGCATGTGCAAAAACCTAAAACACAACAATAATTCACAACATAGAAATGTACAAGCATAGTGTAGCATATCCGAATGTGTGAATGACTACCTTCCAAAAAGCCTACCATTATATTTTAAGGATCATTATACAGTATTTGAAGTATCAGTGATATAAAACTAGATGTTAGGATAAGATGTTGTATTCTCTCTCTCTCTCTGTCTCTCTGTCTCTCTCTGTAGGAACTGCCTGTTGGAGTGTAATGTGAGGGAGGTACGTGTGGTGGTGGCCTCCATCCTTGAAAAAACTCTGGAAAGTGCCCTATGTTTCCAAGACACTGGGCTGGACTGCCTTTTAGACATGCTGCTGTCTTTGCTTGATAAGGACGTCCCAGAGAACTGCAAGAACTGCTCACAGTACTTCAGCCTGTTTAGTAACTTTGCCCAGAGGGTAAGAAAACAAGAGAAAAGTAGTAATTACAAATGTCAGTAAGCTTTAAAATCAATAATAATAATAATAATAATAATAATTAATGTAACACCAAAAATAGGTATTGCTTAGTTCAACAATATAGAACAAAACTGGTAAACGGGGTTGTTATTTCTAAAGGGAGTTTTTGCGTGTTTTTGAGTGTTTAAGCAGAAACAAAAACCTTTTTTTTCCTCTCTTTTAGCGGCTCCTTAACACAGTAACTCTTTTCCCCCTTCTATTTATAATAATAATGAGGATCAGTCAAAAATTATCCTCATTGTCCCACCAAAATTTTTCTACATAATTTCCTTGTAAGCATCAATTTTCCAGCTGACTGTTGACTTTTTAACTTTTTCTTTGTCGGCGATTGAGGATGTTTCCGTTCCATACTCTGTCAAGTATGAGAGGGGAGGTTGAAACAGAAACACTGATAAGAAAGTATAGCCAACAGAAGTTTTAATATAAACGGAGCGATGCTTTTTGACTCACTCTTGTAGTAGTAATAATAATAATAATAAAATACACCTTATTATTATGCCTAGCAAATTTTTCCAAAATTTTTTGTTTGTTTGCCATTGAAATGATCAGATCTGACATACCCTATAACTTATTTTGTCCACTCACCCTCATCATTTTTATTCACTAGCCGTATGTATTTGTGCATGTTTCCTCTCACAGGGATTCGGGCCTTGTCAACTACTGTTAAAGCATGCTGCTTATCGAAGGATGCTCATCTTCCTGTTGGGTCCTAACAGACAGAACAATCAGGTATTACTGTCTGACCTCCTGATTTTCAAGTTTAATTTAAGCAAAAAAAATAAATAAATCTTATTACAGCTTGAAGGATTCTGCCTATTGAATGTTTTTCTCCCACTGTCCATTTAGAACCGCAGATGGAGTTCAGCTCAGGCACGAGAGTTTCTGCACTTGCATAACACTCTTGCCCTGGTGGTGCTGCACACAGATCTGACATCTCAGAGAACAGAGAGTAAAAACACACAAACACATACACACACACAAACACACACAAACACATAGTGCTTACTATACAGCATCATATGCAAAAATAATGACTTTATGACCATGTTTTGATTAGTGCATAGTTTGTGCTGTGAATCTGAGACTGTGTGTGTGTGTGTGTGTGTGTGTGTGTGTGTGTGTGTGTGTGATCTGTGACTGATCATTCCACTTGTGCACTCATCACATTTACAATGTGACTGTACAGTAGCTCAGATCTCTGGCTCCCTGTGCCGTCTCAGATGCTTTATCTCCTTGCGCGAGGATTTTAGGACAATGTGAACAATGTTATATGAAACTGGTGCTGCATGCAGTACAAGGCCTGCGGTTTGCAATATCCAGACTCAATTCTAGACTGCCAGGCTTTACAGCGCCAACAGCGATTAAAGCATTTTTCATACGTTTCCATGTTTGACAGGTTTATACACTATTACGACATGACGCAAAAGAGTTCAGGCGCATCATACCTTCATGACTTGCATGCATGTTACTATAGTTCTGAAAGTTTTTAAGCATGAAAGGCCTGAGGGATGTAATGCACAAAAAAATAAAAGGACACAAATAAAGTACACTATATGTAACAGAAATCAATGTATGTGTGTATGAGTGTTTGTTTGCGTGTATGTATGCATGCTTCTGGCACTTACCCCAATGTTCACAGTAGACGGTGGTGCCGATTGTGTCCTATTGTCTTCACCTAGCTTTTTCTTTCTCTTTGCTTCTATCAATCTGTATTACTCACTCTGTCTCTCTCTCCCTCTCTCTCTCTCTCCCTTCCTATCTCACTCCCCCTCTCTCTCTTTCCGCTCACACTTACATACTCTTCAGGAGCATCAGATCGGTAGCTTCACCCTGGCACAGAGAGTGGCGAGGCACATGGGAGGGGTGTTTTGTAATCTGCCAGGTTGTACCACCCACGGGAGAAAGTCAAGGAGAGGGGGAAGGAGAAGAGTGGTACTGAAAGTGGAGCGGCTATACCTTCGGCAGTACCCTCCATCTGCTTTCGAGTGGTTTCGTCCACTTCCTGCGCCCTGATTGGAGCTCCCACTTCGCCTTCATTAAAATTCAAGGAAGGAGAGGAAAAAAAAAAAAAAAAAAGAAGAGAAGAGAGGGGGATGCCTTCACGCCAGAGATCGATTCAGCCAACATTATTTGCCTAAGATGTAAGGATTAGCATTAGTCATTGGGGCATGCTAAAATGAGCACGCTGCAGTCATGTTACTGTACATACGATCCGATGATGTGCGCTCTGTCTGCGCTCATGGGTGTGTAAGCTGCCGAGGCGGTGTGTGATTGTGCGCGTGCATGTGGGCTGACAGATCTGGCAAGCATGACACTACAGTCACACACATCCTAGACATTAAAAAGAAAGCATTTAGAATCTAACCTTGTAACAGCTTATTTTATGAGCTACTTGCTTTAATCAGAATAATTTACTGTAAAGCTCTAATTACATTTCCCCCAAAAGGAATAAAATGATTTAGTTGCACTTAAATGGAGGCAAACGGTCCACTGAGCAGCCACATGAGGCTTTTTGTCTTGTTATATGCACAAAATGCAGAAGTCTTTATCTCATATAATCCTGCATTCAATACAGCACTGACACGGACAGAGACAATGTGTGCTGATACAGGTTTATTAACCGCACCTCATTCCGTACTGTACTGTTATCTAATTAGAGCGGATGTTAATATCCCATTGCAGGAAAGGATAAATGACGTTAAAGCAGTATTAAATCTGTAACACTAAACGGGAATGTACGGCAATTGTTGCAAGCCAAGAGACAGATGCGTTGCGTGGGATATATGGATAAAATTGATAAAAAAGTGAGGCATGCCTACATAATAATACAGAAATAGAAAAACCTGGTGGTTAGTATTGCACTAGCAAAGCTCGAAGCTAATGTCTCAAATAATACAGAAACAGAATCGTTTTAGTGCCGAGCACCCAGGGCAGTATGATAATGATGATTTTATTTGAGAAGCCTTTGAGAGTTTGTATATTTATTCACGTTGATTGACATGAATTCCCAATCAACAATAGGGAAATGTCCATCGGGTCTCATATTGATAAAGGGCTTGATTGACAGGCAGGCGTGGGAGGGTAGCCCACCATGTGTGTCTGTATGTGTTTGTGCGTGCGTGGGTGCATGTGTGTGTGTGTTTGTGTGTTT
>JAOVVB010000035.1:4300518-4317891 GCA_028570985.1 Heterobranchus longifilis | reverse complement strand
AAAAAAAAAAAAAAAAAAAAAAAAAACGCCCCCCCCCCCCCCCCCCCCCAAATTTGAGATGAGTTTAGGCTTCCTGTCTTTTCTGTCTCCTGTCATTAGTTGCAAGAATTCAATCTCATCTTTACAGTAATTGGCTAAATGTTTCCCTGTATGTGAAATGTGACCCAGTCAGAGCTCCTTCCTCCACCAGGAGCCAGTGGATGAAAGTCTATGGCAAAGAAGGGTGGGAGAGAGTTGTTCTCATTGATCAGACTAAGAAGCTAAATTTTCTTTTCCCAGACATGGGGCAAGCATGCCCAAAAAGAATATAGTTATTCTAACACGAGAGAAACAATCAGAATGACTAATATTTACCTACTGAGTGGATTAGCAAAGGTTTACACACTCCTCATTAATCGTTCTGATCAGACTGGATCGTTCTGGACAGTTCTGATCATAATAATTGCATAATGGATTTTTATTATGAATGGGCTGTTATTAAAAATAATATTTGATTATTCAAATATTCATTCAAATGTAGACCACTTAGGAGCTTGATAAGCCTCTTAAGCGTATGGCCAAATATACAGTACTGTGCAAAAGTCTTAGGCACATGCAAATAACTGTTGTAGAGCAGATATGTCTTCAAAACACACCAAAATGAATAAATAAATAATTACAATAAAAAGAAGTAAACAGTAATTAATGAAAAAAGTCGATAATTGGTTTGATGACTGTTCTCTTAAAATATAGTCTCAATTACAGTTGGTGCAGTAAGGAAATTAGCTGCTTATAGTTTTAACGAACATTCTGCCACAGTCCTTCTGAGGAATTTGTCACACCTTCTTCTTTTCCATGCAGCACAACCCAAAAGGTTTTTCTTTTTTCTTTTGTTGGGTGTCTGAAAGTAGATCTTTACATTATATGCTGCTTTATTTCTGGCGTACAGATATTTTTCTGTAATATTACAATTTTGTGCTGAAATACTAATGTTTCGAAATCAGAAATGTTTTTTGTACTGACTTAATAATGAAATCATGAATAAAAAATGTGTAACAAAGTTTGTATTAAAAAAAAAAACCTGAGTAAGACTAGAGACTTTTGCACGGTACTGGATATAAACTTTACAAATCCAAGACTTTGCTTCGTTGTGGAACCTACAAATCACCAGTCACATTCATTTCTTTTTTTTTCTCTCTCTCATAGAGCAGTGGTCTCCAGTCTTTTCTGCACAGCGGACCAGTTTTAAGTTCCCACATACCAAATTCGTATCAAAAAGCACAATAAAGTGCATAATAAATACAAATATCTTCTAAGATTTGTATTTATTTATTTTTGCTGGAATACTAATGTTTGGAAGTCATATTTCTTTCTTTTTTTAATACTGACTTAATAAATAAAGTCATAAAATGGCACGTATAACAAAGTTTGTACTAAAAAAAAAAAAAAAAGCACCCAGGACTAAGACTAAGGGTGCCTAAGACCTTCTGGACAGTACTATAGATCATGCTGAAAACATAATATGAAAAATATTATACAGATTTGTAAGGTCGGAGCAAACTCAAACCATCAACAGCTTAAAGGCCATGTTTCAACTGTGTAAACGTGCTTCTTATCATAATGCTTTAAAAGGATGCAAATGGTTGCATCCAACAACATTATTAAATGTTATTATTAATTATTATTATAACTTTTTTTTTTATAGACCGGGGGGGGGGGGTCTATAAAAAAATGTAATAATAATAATTAATAATAACATTTAATAATAATAATAATAATTATTATTATTATTATTATTATTATTATTATTATTGAAGCTAATACACAATACACTTGTTCAAAGACAATGACTTAAATTATAATATCTGACATTTCCACATTATTTACTAGTGTTGCACCTCTCTCTCTCTCTCTCTCTCTCTCTCTCTCTCTCACCTTGGTGCACCTGTGAAGCTCGGCCACGCGCTCAGCCTGATCTCCTTGTGGTGAGCTCATCTCCTCATCTTCCGGATGATGACGGTCTGCCAGCGCCGCCACACACAGCAGCAGGAAAACACTTCTCTTCCAAAAGTTTGACGCTTCCATCGCGTTATTTTTACGCGTCATGCTGCCTCCCTGACTGTGTGCTGCCCGTATTGTTTTAGATTTATTCCTGTTTTTGCAGGTTTCTCACTGCTTACAGTCTGACTCATGAACCTGCCGCGTACAGTGGAGGGTTAATAATTCTTGTTTTTTTTTGTTTTTTTTTATTAACCCGCAGGTCTTTGATCAAGTCGGTTTTAAGGCGGGGCCTGATGACGTATGACGCGCTCACGCCACCACCTTCAGATCGAACCATCGCTCCTTACGTAAGGAGTTTTTCACACGGAGTCGGGTTTCAGTGGAGTTTTGGAAGCTGAAGCACTTCATCAGCTTTTCATCTGACCCAGTGTTATATAACGATCACTGACCTTCACCATCACCTGTCCACTTACTGAGAGATCACAAGTCTTTGTTTGGTGCATAGAAATGAATAATAAACATGAAATGTTATGATCTTAATTGCCTTGTTTTGCTCAATAACCGTATCTGAAATCACACATTTGCTCCTATACATCTTAGTAACATCTATACACCTGCACATTCATGCAGTTATTCAGATACACCAATCAGCCGTAGCATTACATTTACAGCATTTGGCAGACACCCTTAGCCAAGGCGACTTTACATTTGATCTCATTTTACATCTGAGCTGTTGAGGGCCTTGCTCAAGGGTCTAACACTTTCAACTTGGTGGTTTGAACCTGAGACCTACTAAACTCTAGTCCAACACCTTAGTGCTGCTTGAATGCACTGATATGCACTGAGATTTTGGATACCCCTTGTGCCCCAACAGAGGGTCCGGGGGGTTCTATGATGTCTGGCACCACGACTTTGGCTGCTGGATCCCGTGCGTGGCAAGCTGTGGTGCACGGCAAGTTCTGGTGGCTTTCATTTCATGGCCAGCATTGACAATCAATGGCGGCCTCACTCCACAACACCACAGCACACAAATGATCTGCTGGCAACTTCCTGGTGCCAAACACCACAGCACTGAATCAATCCTTGCTGACACTTTTTTTGGTCTTTTCATCTCTGTTTTTCTCTGTAGTGTTCATTTTTGTGCCTCTTTGTGCTTTCGGGCACTGTTTAATATACCAGTAAAATTTAGTGAAAATATGCAGATACGGTACTTTTAGTGTATCGGTATGGTTTGGTTGCTAACCCTATGGATTGTGCCTGTTTTCTTCTTCATTCCAGTTCATATACGGCTCTTGGTTACATACGTGAGATTGTCTAAAATTTCACTCCTTTCTTCTTAATCTTAAGAACAAAACTCGCGCAATGCTTAAGGATTTATTTTAAATAAATGAACAAGTAGGAGTTCAAAATAATGGGAATTCAATACTGTATAAGATGTCAATCCCAGAATAGTACTGTGTTTCTTTTTTTTTAATTGTTTTAGGTTTCTGTTACCTCCCCAATCACTCATCCGACCCATTAGCAAGGCCCTGCCACTCATCACCACTAGGTGGCAGTAAAACGTTTGGACAAATTCCAACATCAAAAGAACCTTATCCCAGCAGTCAAGCATGGTGTTGGGAATGTCAAACTGCAGGACATGTCATCAATAAAGGAACCATGAGGTGTGCCAGCAGATTCTTAAACAGAATGTCATCCCATCTGTTAAGAAGCTAAATCTGGGCCAAAGTGGGACTTCCAACATGTAAACAACTCAAAGCATTTAAGCAACTCGGTATTGAACAGCTCAAGCAAAATAAGATTTGTGTTTTGAATTGGTCAATTCAAAATATTAATCTAATACCAATTTAGATTCTGTGGCAGGATCTGAAGCATGTGGTTCATGCGGATATCCCACCTTTCCTAGTCTAAAGGTGTTTTATTTCATTAGTTAAATCAGATTTTCTTTTGTTTTATTAATCATTTTTGTTACATTTATGTCAAAAATGTTTTGTTTGTTTTTTGTTTCATTTCAAGCATCTTGTTTTATAAATTTGGGTTTAGATGAATATTTAGTAATTTATTTTTATTATTTATTCTAAAATAATGACCATTCCCTCACAGTTGGCAAACATTCAGGCAGCACTGTATTAGAGTCTGTTCCATTATTTTAGTTAAAAATATAAATCCAAATATTTCTTTCCATTATTTACGTAGAACGTGGCCCGCTTAGTCCAATGCCAATAATAAAATTAGTTTTGTAGAGCAGTAACTCATCAGAAACCCCTCATAAATGGGTCAACTTTTAACTGAAATGTATTACAGAAATTATTATATCAGCAACAGTAGCAAATAGTATAATTATATCAGCAAATAGTATATTTATCATATTGCTTAAGTGTTCTTTGTGTCAAGTGTTGCTTAAACGTTTCCATATTTTATAAAGTAACAACCTAAAACACGATTTAATGTCATGGATTTACCCCCAAGAAGACAATCATCATGTACATGTGCACAGAAACGGTATATCTTATTATTTTGCTATTCCTACTTGACTGCACTATTGTAAACAGTGTATCATATTTTTTTAAATATAACTTTACCCTTTTTGTCATTGTGATTTTTAAAAATTATTATAATTTTAATCTAGCCTTAATATTCTTCTACCCCTCTTTGATGTATGTTGTATAATCTGCTACAGTGGCTGCTGTAATGTTACAATTTCTCTTTAGGATTTAATCCATCCATCCATCCATTCATCCATCCATCCATGCCCATCCTGGTCATTCTCCTCTGACCTACACACACTTTATTTCCTCACACCATGCTGTATAAACTTTAAACACTGTTATTTAAAAAATACTCGAACCAACTTAACTGGTACCAACAGCCATACAGATCAGGTTTTTGTTCCATTTAGAGGTTTGATGTCGTAATGAATTGAAGCTTTTGACCTGCATCTGCTTGATGCTGCTGCCACATGATCGACTGGTTATATAACTGCATGAATGTGCATTTGTAAAGGCGTTCCAATAAAGTTGGTGGTTCCATATATGATTTTATGTTTTCTGACGTTTATATTTGTGAGTAATATGTGAACCAAAAGAAAATATGTGATGGAACATTTTACAATGTTATGCCTTGAAATTCCCCTTGTGCCACCTGGGCAGTTCGGGCCCCTTGGGGTGTGACTCCACTAGTCCTTGCGGGCTTGTTGTCCAGCACATCCCACAGACGCTCAATCAGATCGGGATCTGGTGTCAGGGTTCTGGGTCAAGGCTCTTTCCCCGCTGGGCCTTGAGTGTGCGACAGGCTGTGATGCTCTTTGTGATCTTTTTGCATGGTGTTTTTTGGCTGGCCTTTCCTGTCCACATGCATAAATGAGCCTTGTGTGCCCCTGATCCTGTCTACAGTTTAATGGTATATAAGTTATGATCAATTTTAATGTGCTAATGTTATAGCTAATCGGTGCACTTATTCATGTGAAAAAAATCACAACACATGCAAAACTTGTAAAATCTGAAAATACATACCACAGTATGTGTGAAAAGTTCTGTGTAAGGGAGCCAAAGGTACAAACTTGGCAATAAAACTAAAAAGCTACTTATTGTAGTGCAACAGTGTGCTTATTTGAAAAGCTTGATGAATTGTTAAATTCTCTACTTTGTAGAGTTGAACTTATTTTCTGCATACCTGAGAAGTGTTTCTGCATTTTTTTTCTTCTTCTGGTCAATCAGTGGGAAATATTAACGTATCACAGCAGGCTGCAGATTTAGGCTTAGACTGTATTTGAAATCATTAGTAAGTTAATTTGGTCTAAGGTGTCTGTGAAATAAATGCAGGGTAATACGAGGTCCAACGGCTTTTCTCCAAAAATGTCTTTTTTTTTTTTTTTTTTGAGTGAAAGGTAATGTCCTGGAGAAATTCTCTTTATTTTATAATATAGTCAAATGCTGCCTTCTGATTGCATACTGTTTTTTTTAAACTAGGTTATAAATTTAGAAAACATGAGATGATAATTATTGAAATGATTGTATACCCTTTGTATGCATTAGATCTTAGAATGCAGGCCAGATGAAACAGAAATGACATTAAGCTCTGTCTGAGTGAGTGGATTTCTCAGAGTTGCACTATACAGTACTGACAAGTGAATGGGTTCATATGCAACCTAATCATTCACCGACTGTGCCTCAAAGTGAACCCTGTCTGCATGTGTGTGTGTTTCCCTTATAAAGTCATGACTATGTCTGGTTATTTTCAAAGTGGTGCTGCAGGACCTCGGCCCAAGTTTGTCATGTTTGTTTGATGGCAGACGGAATAAACGCAGCCTGACCTGAACATTAATCTTAAGATCGCCTACCTCATAACAACAATTCATAGCCCTCACTAGCCATGCACACTTCTTGTTTAATGCTTTTATTCATCATTTTGATCTGCTTGATTTAAGGAAACTTGGAATTGTGACCCCTGAATTAAAAGACTGTTATTTCAGACTTTTATTCACTGTCCAGCTCCGTTTTTAGATAGTTGGGATCGCTTCCCACATCCCCATAGTAGAGATCCATATCAGGATGCGCAGCTCTGGTGTCTGAAAGAGAGGCACTTGAGCAGGCTTGGGGGATGCAGGGAGAGCTCTGGGGGGTGCCGGGAACTTCAGGAGATTTTTCTGTCTCTCCTAGTGAGAGGGTTTCATCCTTTTCAACGTCGTCTAATTGACTGAAAACAGCTAGAGGAGCCCTGACTGGTCCACCCGGACTGTCACTGGAAAGGAAAGAAGGAAAAAAAGAAAATAAGTTAAAATTGTGAAGGGGGGGGTGATTAGAATTTTTTTTTATATACGCAATATTAAAAACTGCACTCTGTGCCTTCTTCAATTTAAAGCATTGTGATTTCTAAGAATGATGCATTCTGACTGGTGATCCTTTTTTGGTGCCACCAAATGTCTTTGATAAAATACTCTATATTATATAATATGGGCTCTATATTAGATTCTATACTAGATTTTCAGTTCAGTAGCTGAGTTTATTTCTCCATTTTGCCCCTTTCTAAAACACGTTCTTGTTTTAGCATGAAAGGGAAATTCAGTTCAGACCAGCTGGTCCTTTTCTTCTGATTTCTCATCATCTTTCATTTTGCAGCGCCTACACTCAAACCATTGTGTGCAAACTTTAGAGAGATTAATGAAATAAAGATTATAGGTTGGACTGCAAATCTAAATTGAATTTCCTATTCCTTAGTAACATTCTCTGATTTTATTCATTTAATTTCCCATATCCTCTGACTGTGGGGAGTGTGTGGTATAAAACAAGGCAGAGCAGCACTTCTTGCCTCAGGTACTTACAATATCGGAGGACAAGGTGAATAGGCAAAACAAGTCATCTTAATGGTTTCGAACATGTAAAATGTTTGACTCAAAATATGAAAAAAATCTGACCAAAGGATCTTCATTATTGGCAAAGTGTAACCTGGCATTCAACGCATTGCCCTGAGAACAGCTTCTTCCACTTCAGGATCTCTTCTCCTTCAGAGATAATTATGGTTTGCCTCTCAGACTCATGCCTTCCTTATGCTGTCACTGGCTTTTTGAGAGCAGCCACCTCTAGGCCAAGCTATCACTTCTTTCCATGATGTAACACATGATTAACGGTGCTCTGTGTGGTGTTTAAAGGTTGGGAGATGTTTTATGACCAAACCTTTATTGATGTTGTTCCAAAAACTTTTCAGACTCATTTCGAATGTGTCTTTGTCTTCATAATGCTGTTTGTTTTCTAACACACTCCAGGGCCTCCCAGGAAGAGGTGTATTTATGTTGAGATCATGTGGCACATTAATTAAACACAAGTCAGCTTCATTTAGATAATTACATGCCTTTTAATGGCAAATGGGTGCAACGTAACTAATTTGGAGATTTTACTGCAATAAAGGAGAACACTTGTGCAATTATTAGCAAACAAGTAATGAAATAAAATAAATTTTTTAAATCAGCTGTCACAGATAGTGCGTACAGTAACTTTTCCTCTACAAAAGTACTACACAACATAGTCTCTATCACAAGCTATTGCACCATCGTTGATCCTAACTCATGAATCCTTTTCGAAAATCTGCTTTGTCCCTGTTGATGGTTTCTCATTGAGTGGATTGTGGTCAGTGCATCTGTGCACATTGCTTTTGTCAATTGTGTTATCTCTGTAAACAATCTGTGCTTACATCAGCTGCAACTAAGGGGATTTCAGATTTAGGTTTATTGATGGCGCGAATGCATTGCTCATGATGGAGACGTGAGTAGTACTTTTTGTATGAAAGAGGAGTTATTTGCAATTTAATTGACATATGCCCACCTTCGCATTATTTTCAATACAGCCCTCATAATTTGCTAATTATATTAGTTTTTTGTTTAATACTTTTATTATGGACAACTTTGACCCGGAGCTGGATGACGTTTATTCATCGTGCTGCTGCTACATGAGCATAAATGTTCCTATTATAGTGACCAGTGTGTGTATACCAGTGTACATTCACAAAACAAATCTTGTACATACAGTATTTAAGTCTGAAACAAGCGTGCAGTCTGTTACTTCTTTGAGCCTACAGGATTAAAACTCCATCCCATAAATATTACCATCAATATAATCACATCACAGTCTACATAACCGCATTCACTGTCTGGCCAGATTCAATCAGCGGCCTTGTTACCATGGGACTGATGGGAGGACTGATGGCTAATGATCGCTGATGGGTCATGCAAGCATACAATTTGCCTGAGAAAGCCTCTCTATCTGATGTGGTAAAACAGATTGCATTAGAACAAGTCAATCGATTGCTGGTTATTTCGGGTATGTCTTTCTTTAACTGCATGGACACTTTTAGAAATCTGTTTTTCACACTGGTGTGACTCACCTGACCTGGAGGACCTTGACTTCCGCACACAGCTCCTGTTTCTCAATGCTTTTTAACACTTCCGGTTCTGGCAGGATGAACGTTACCTACAGAATGCAGCAGTATGACTTCTTTAAGGCTGATAAACTATGTAGATTAATGGTATATAACAAACTATATTTAAACATGTAATGCTTATAATAGTTACTGTATGTCATGTTATAATTAATATGATTAATCTGACTTGGAAATTTATAACAAACTTCTACTTATACATTGATCATGTATAGTGTATAGTGCTTCCAGGACAGTAACATACTACAGTATGTATATTTAGTCAGGTAAATAATACATTTTATTAAATTCAGTTCAGTTTTATTTGTATAGCGCTTTTAACAATTGGCATTGTCGCAAAGCAGCTTTACACAATCAAAAGTTTTTTAAAAATAATTTCAGGTGAGCCTTTATCTTACAGTCCTACCTTATGTGATGTGGTAAAGCACAAAGGTGTTGATATTTTAATAAATAAAATACATCATTACCAAAATCTATTAATAAAATGTGCAGTTTATGTATAGTATATAACCGATGTAATGTAATATCTGTTGAGCAGAGTACACACACTTCTGCATGTAATTTTTTTTTCCTTCTCACCCGTGGGTAGCACTGACACATGCTCCAAACTGTCCCGATGCTCACCATCAGCGCCCCCATCGTACAGAAAGTGACAAACACCTGAGGTTCCTCCACAGCCACCAAGAAGACTCCAAGTGCCACCAGCCCCAGCCCCAGGACGATAAGTCCGTAACGGTAAGGCTTGTTCTCTGCCATATGGACTATGTTTATAAAA
This sequence comes from Heterobranchus longifilis, assembly GCA_028570985.1. Lineage (NCBI taxonomy): Eukaryota > Metazoa > Chordata > Actinopteri > Siluriformes > Clariidae > Heterobranchus > Heterobranchus longifilis. Next base: position 4,308,206 of record JAOVVB010000035.1, on the reverse strand, counting down.
AATAAAAATAAATTTAAAAAAATGCTAAAGAATAGGAATCCAGTGACTTTAGTTGCAGTGAGGCAAAGTGAGACCAAGGAGGCAGACCACATATGACTGGTGGTTTGCAGGGTGAGAGGAGAACAGAGCTGCAGGATCACTGGAGTGCTAATGGCCCTTGACTAGGTGACCTTCCCCCAAGCCTTTCTTCAAAAGTGTACTATGGCAGTTAATGAGGGGTTGGGTTTATACAGGGAGCACAAAATTCTGGAGTCAAAAAAGTGGCAAAAATAAATAAAAACAATTGTGCATACAATGAATCCAAGAATGTTACACTATGCAACATAGTTTAACATGAAACTATGTTGTTACATGCCTAGATGATTTCCTCCTTTATTTAGTACTTTGATTGTTGGAACAATTTTAAAAACTACTGACTTCAGATGATGCCAAAGAAAAAAGGTTTGGGCTCTATTCCTTCTTTATTCCATAGAAGAAAAAAAAAACCCTATTCAGATGTTTGGGACACCCTGAGAAGACTAATTAACACAAAGTACATATCAGCATTTGTCACTAATACACACCAAAGTACCAATAGCTGAGTTTAAATAAGAATATATACTAATAAGCTTTATATGCAATACAGCTGTACCAATTTAAATGGACCTACAATGACTAGTACCATCATTGTGTAGTTACTGTACATTGTCCTTAGCGGCTTGTAGGGGTGTTAATGATTAATCATTAAGAGATTAATTGTTTAATGATTAAAAGAATTTGACTGATTAAAATGTATGTGAGAATGTTTGTTTTCCATAATATTTCTCAGTAGCTCACGTCTATTAACTTGTACACCACAAGGGGGTTCACTTTTGGCAGTGCGCAATATCTTGTATTTTTAGCAGCCTTGTTTTTGCCTGAAATGACAGTTGCTACTTAGTGCTTTATAATGTAAACTGATATTGAAACAAGATTGAGGTTAAGACATGGTTAAAACATTTAATTTGGAGATAATTTGATTGTTTTGCTGCAGCCTGGTTTGGCTTCATTACATATATCATATAATGCTGTTGAACTTCCTTCAATGCCCGAGACCTTACTGCTACACACCTCCAAAGTGTCAAACGTCAACAGCTTTTCAGTACTAAGGTGATGTGTAGTGGGCAGTGAACTGATTTAACCATTTATTTGACATTGAACATTAAAATGATCATAAAGAGTGACACATTAAAAGGTTATGTTTATACAAAAGTTAAGCAAATACACAACACATACATGCAGTACTGTATATTTGATTTGAAATTTTATGTTGCACATAAGCCTGTATAAGAAGTAGTGTGAATTTAAAAAAAAAGGAAGTAGTGAAAAAGAGAAGTGTTCTACATTCATTCAGGGCAGTGCATTTTTTTTTTAACAATAGCATGTCACTACATAGACTTGTGGCGAAACAAAAAACGAGACTGACCTCCATTAAAATAACACACGCTGGTCCAAGACGTTAAAGTTTATGAGCCATTAAACTGGTCAGTGGTCCAAGGCACTACCAAGAATTTACATTGTTTTAAAAATTGGCACCGTCAGGATAAATACACAGTTAGAACAGAAGTTGCTTTCAGCTAGCAAAGTAATACAAATAAAGCACCATATACACATAAACACACACACACAAATTCCTGTATAAACTCACAAATATTAAAACGTACAATCTAGTCTGTCTATCGGCTTAGCCAAAAATCTATTCCCTTTCAGGGCCCACTGTCACCATAGTGTTGTAATTAATTAATTGTTTAATACCTCAAGATTGTCATGAAAGTAACTGTGATGATCTGAAGTCTGTAAAGAATCAGGAAAGTGAGAATTGCATCACACATTCCTAGAGGCAACATTACAGCACCGTCCTTGGCACTGACGATACCTTTCAGGCACAGCGTGTTATTCTTTGATCACTATAGATTCCCATTCTGTTTTTCACATCTGCCCATTTTTCTTGTGCATTGTGTTGTTTTGTAATGTAGAAATGCAAATGCCACGCCAGGCATCAGTCTGGACCTGAAAAATGATTTTGTTCCCAAACTTGAGCTTAGAAAATCATCAGGAGCAATTAAAAACACGGTCTAAAAATAAGAACTTCCAAATTATAAGCAACTATAAAAATAACTCTTTAGCCAAGTTAAATCTGTCACTAAAGACTTTACGCACAGTTCTACGGCCATATCTACAGCCTTTTCTGTGCCATTTAGAAAAGGAAAAGCTTTTGTAAAGTGTTCTTTGAATAGTTAAGTGTTTTTTCCCCATAAGGAAATGCTTTGCTCTAGCATTCTATAAACGCCTTTCCCCTGAGGGCCAAACTTTTTTTTTTTTCCTGAGGAGTACTACTTTTCCCCTTTTATCCACCCCTGCATTAAAGTACAAAAAACATTCTTAAACTATTTCCCTTCATCATTATAAAAAGATAAGGAGAAAATATTTTGGAAATCTGCTTCCTATATTTTTTTGCCCTGTGGTGAAGGAGAAACCGAACCAAAAGGACTCCCTGAAAACTGTGTACATAAAGTACAACGAAACAATCAGCTCATTTATCAAACATAAAAATTAACTCCTGCTCCAATTTTAGCAGAGCTTTAGTAACAGCTCTAAACTTTTTGGCCATTTGTTAGTTAAAGAAAAAAAAACATTTATGCAAGTCTTAATTCCTAATGAATCATTGTCTGAATATTTTACTCTGCTGGAAATTTTTATGTCTATTTTTAAGTCTAAAGTAAAAATAGAGTTTTGCAAAGAAATATGCATGTTGTAGGTATTATTAGGACATAAAAAGTCATATGACAAACATTAAGAAATGAATGAGGCAATGCATGTGTACTACTTACTGGATAGAATCTCCTAATGGTCACTTACGGTTTTCAAATTGCCTGAGAGATTTACAAGAAATACTGAAACCATACAGCCTGGTCCTCGGCACTTAGCGCTAATTAGCACTTAATTGGTTATCATTGTTCTCAGGTGGTCAGGAGGGCTCAGTCATGATCATCGCTGTCTGTGGGAGCATGGTGGTCTTCATAACAGTCTCATAGGATGGCGGAGGCTCCATGTCCCAGGGCGGTGGAGTTCCAGGTAGGCTGTGGAGTACTGGAGGGGGGGTCTGGGCCGTGCGCCGCTCTTCTGCTGAAGCCCTGCGGATTCTGTCCAACCTCCTGTAGAAGAAACAGTTGTCCCCAGTTATAAGCCCAGCTATTTTTTTTTTATACATTACAGAGTATAGGAGTTTGCAGACTTAAAAGGGTGTACTGTATACTTGCTTAAGGTACAAAAAGAATTGACAGCTAATGCAAAATATGATGGACGGGGCACTTCAAGAGACTAGCCCATACTGTCTAGAGAAAGTCATCCATTTCTTTACTGACACACTATGGGATGTACAATGGGCGTTCAAGTCAAACCAGGACTGGTGATGAAATTTCTTGTGAATGAAGGCGTGATACCAATCAACATTTACAGAAGATTTCAAGCACAGTACGATGATGAGATTCTTAGCCACAGTAAAACATGTGAATGATTTTAAAGAAGACCCTACGTCTGTGAATGACGATCCCGGCCGTGGTGTCTCTGAGCCCACTGTAGCCATTCCTGGGAAGATTCAGCGAGTGGAACGACTGATCCTTGAGAATTGACAGATAACCTGTCACCGACTTGCAAAAGAGACACATCTGTCTGTGGGAACTGTACACACAACCAGTCCACACACCAATTGCACATTACAGGAACTCAGCTACGAGTTATTGCCACATCCCCGTACAATCCTGACCCCGTTCCAAGCCATTTCCACATAATTGGGACATTAAAGGAGTTCCTGAGAGGCCAGCATTTCAGACATTAAGCAGGTCATGACTCCGGCGTACTGAGAGAACTTTCTACCTGAATGGTATCCAAGCACTAGTGAAACGCTGGGATAAGTGCATTAGTGTAGTAGAGGATTATATAGAGAAATAGTTTTTACTCTCATAACAGTGTTCTGTTATTCTGCATAATTAAAAGTCCTGGTTGGTCTTGACTGCCCCTTGTACTTTTTAGCTCCCAAACAAAACATATCCAAGCCATAATAATAATATAGCGTAAACCACATGCATTATGTTAAATTCAACAATCATCTCGGTTGAGCTCTAACACCAGGACTTATATTAAGACTTATATTTCAGTGGTGCCAAGCTTTAGAAACTGTATACAGTGTAATGTGAAAACATATATTATTATTTACAATATATTATTAAGCTGTCATCTTCAGGCTTCCTCTTAAAACAGAGAAGAAACACAGATGTCTTTTACTCAAACAGAGAAAGGACAGACCTGTAGCCAGAACTTCAATCAAGCCTTCCAGCTGGCCAGGAGCTGAACTAAACGTAGTAACTTCATATGTCCTTGCCAGAGGCATTTTTGCTTATTTTACACTGTTAGTATTTTGATAAAAATATTCAAAAAAGCCCATTTTTTTATCATCTGCAATTATCACATGGTTAAGGCAGGAATGAATACAGTAAACAGAAATTCAAACACCCCAAACCTGGCAGGACTGCATATGGGAATGCATGGAAAAAGCTGCAGCCTATTTGCTCATAGGCCTTAGAGGAGTAGTTTATATAGTCAGCTGGAGTGTTTATGCTCTCATACAAACAACTACAATTCCAAAAAGAGTCAGAGGGGAGAAAAAAGGGTAGTGGGGGTGCGGGGGTTGTTGCAGAGACCCTCTAGAACATTTTACATGAAGTCAGCAAAATACTCTCTCCAGCCATTGCAAAATCCGAGCTTTCCTATTTCAACACATGCATACAGCTGACTCTGGTTTCTGTAAGCATTTGTTTTCCTAATCATGCGATTACCATGAAGAAAGCACAGGGATTTGGCAACTCGTGTCCTCTTCGGCCTGCTTCTGAGACACAACGCTATGATTGTCTGGTGTGAGAGCGCTTCAGTGGACATACCAACAGCTGAAAAACAAATCTGACTGGCAACGTGCCTCGCTTTTTCTCTCTCTCAGACACGTACCAAATTAAGAAGGAGGAAGCTATTAGGCAACCATTGAGTGTTGTCGTCTTGAACTACTGATCTTACAGAATTAACAGAGGCCACCTAACACCACAGTAAAAGAAACGCTGCTAATATACTTCAAAGAGCTTCATGACTGTCTGTAGTGATCTGTCCCAGCGCTCATGCCATGAGCTATCTGATGTTTATTACAACCTGTGACCAGTTCGGTTTCAGCACTGTGCCATGTAAATCTGATGTTTAAAGGAGAAGAAATAAGTGCTGAGTTCTTGGCTTCCCTTCAATCTGTGCTTAAAGAACAGGGTCACAGTCAGGACAGGGTGCACAACCATCTGTCATCGACTGGGGAAGCGCTGCAATTTTACAGCCACTTGCTTTTTCCGTCTTTTCTATTTTAATAGGTTAATCATCACATTTGTGACTCTTTTTCTTTTCTTTTTTTTTTTTAAACCTGAAAATGTACTATAGCTAGATGGCATGGAAACTCAAACAGCACAAACCTGCAACCACTTTTCATTTGATTGTCTCACCGACTTTGCCATTTGTGAGCTCTGTTTGCATTTCTATCGCCTCAGCGTACTGTTACTCATTAACACTCAGGTCCTGTTTACTCCTTAACAGTGGATGTTCCATATTTTCTGTAATGTTCATCTCGGTTTATAGTAGCGGAAAGAAGGAAAAAGCCAAAAAACATTCCTGGTTTCATGTCATTCATTGTTCCATTCAAAAAGAAGACATTAAATTTCACAAAAAATCAAAAACAAAATTATTATTATTATTATTTTTTTTTTTTACCTCTGCAAAGCGATGGCTTGCTCATATGTGTACTGGGTGCCGGTGCGCGAGTGCAACAGGAAATGACCTGGGATGGTCATGTTGTGGTTGCTGGACTTCATCACTCTGCAGAAGGAGTAGATGAGAACACCGAAGCCAAGGGCAGCGAGAGACGCCCCGAATGCACCAGTGTACACTGTAGCAAACATCATGAGGACAACGCCGAGGGCCACCAGCAGCACCCCAACACTCACAAGTGCTCTGTGGGGCAAAGGCACATGGCCCTGCTCCTCTGAGCCATCACGCTCAGCCTCACTGCCCGCCACGCTGCTAAAACCAGGTGTCAGTGTGTGCAGGTGTGGCTATGAGAGTGTCTGTACAAGGGGGGGGTGGTTATTTTGCACAGAGCACAGCATAAAAGCCAGCTCAGCCTGGTGTCAGCTCATGTCCCCAGAGATCAAATTTGAAGAACCACCTAGAGAAATGAGGAGAAAAGGAAAGAGTTTAACAGCAGCTGTCTCTTTTAATTCTTATTAACACTGTCAGTGAAATTCTACATGCAAAAATTAATTATTGCTATTAGTTCCTAGGATACAACCAAAGCTTTTAGTCAAACGTGCCATTTTGCTATTAGGAGTTCATACTATTAAAAGAATAAGCATATTTACAAGATCCGTTCAAGTCAAACCGGGACTTATGACGAATGAAGGCATGAAACCCGAATAATGTTCACCCGAAGACTTCAAATACAATACAGAGATGTCATTCCTAGCTGCAGTAAAACATTTGAATGTTTTAAAGAAGGCTGTTTGTCCATTAATGACGATCCTGGCCGAGACTGAAAACAGGCTCTGAGCCCACTAAGGCCACTCCCGTGAACATTCAGCAAGTGGAATTAATAATAAAAAATAAAAAAATCAATAGATAACTTGTCACCAACTTGCAAAAGAGACGCATATGTCTGTGGGAACTGTACACACATCATCCACGAACACCACTTGACCATTACAGGAATTCGGCTGGGACTTATTGCCACATCCCCATACAGTCCTGACCTCGCTCCAAGCCATTTCCACATGTTTTAGTTATGACAGGAGTTCCTGGGAGGCCAGAATTTTAGACGGGAAGCAGGCTGGCTGATCACTGTGACTGACTCCGGGGTACTAAGAAAACTTTCTACCTTGATGGTATCCAGGCACAAGTTAAAAACTGGGATAGGTCCTTCAGTGTAGAAGGAGATTATATAGTAGTATTTACACCCATAACTATTTACTGTTATCCTGGACAATGAGAAAAGACCTGGTTTGACTTGAATGCCCCTCAAATAAGGAATACTTTTGATCCTCATCTTGATTTAAATTAAATTTAGCACATAAATACAAATTCTGAATAGAAAGTTATAATTTCAAGACTTATCCCTAATGAGCAAGCCTGAGATGACAGTGGCGAAGGAAAAACTCTCTGAGATGCAGTGAGGAAGAAACCCTGATAGGAACTAGCTGTGAACCAATGCTCATTTACGCAACAGTGGATAGTATGAATGTAAAAAAGTCCCCTTCTATAACTGTATACTATATTAAAAAAGTGCAATTGTGCAACCAGGAACTTGTAACCTTATGAGCAACTTATTCATACACTTTGCAGCAATTACAGTCCTAAGCCATGTTCAGGGCGGTTCAACCGTGAATTATTTTCCTCTAAGTCAAAGTGCTCTAAAAGCACTTGTTGTACTGTCGGGTGCTGAAAAAAATCACTAATGTAACAGCCATATCAATATCCAGCAGATGACACACCTTGGCTGCTATATATATATATATATATATATATATATATATATATATATATATATATTATAAATGCACCGATACTAAATTTCTCAGCCGATACCGGTAACC
>JAOVVB010000035.1:4256289-4273919 GCA_028570985.1 Heterobranchus longifilis | reverse complement strand
TATATATATTGAGAGAGAGAGAGAGAGAGAGAGCATATATAGAGAGCATACTTTTTGAGCCTTGTTACATTTAAATCTATTTTTGATAAAGAAGATAAAGGGAATCAGTTAATTATGTTTGCATCTACTGGACATGTACCTTATCTTTACTGCATACTATAGTTGTACAGTATTTTGTCAATTATGGTATATTTTAATTTCTCCAGGGTAATTTTTATATTAAATCTTCCTTTAAACTCTGGGAAAATAATTGTCCAAATAAGTCTTAATAGCAAAAGCACAACTTTGTCATTTTGTAGAATAACTTGGCATGAATGTTTTCCAATGTATCACCACTCATGTACCACTTGAGGAAATCTGCATTTATTCCTTTAAGCTTTATAGCTGTAAACTATTTTTTCCTTCACTTTCACTGTCTTTTTCTAGATGTTCTAAATAAAAAGTTGTTGGGTTAAGATTGTGATTCCCTTGCAGTATTGCCTTTGCTGCTAATGTTAGTGGTACCATGTGTTTGTGTCTATCTATGGTGCATACAAAATGATTTCCTGTGTTCATGCAGGATTTTGGCATGTGAACATGTGAACATGTTGTAATCTTAATATTGAGCTTTTGTCAAGTTTCTGGGCTCATTGTCATTATTTTATCTAGCTGAATTTCCATTCTAAGGGGAATAGTTCTCTAAGCTTCCTGGTAGACTTTTTTGTCTTTCATTTGCAGTCCAGTCCCTGTACTTGATCAGTTTCAGAAGTTTTTCTTTTTTAATTAAGCTACACAGTGACCTATAAAACATGCAAGCATAAAATATCTAACTTAAGGCATGAACCAGTGAGAAACAGGTGCAGATGATGACAGTTGATCAGGACAAGAGGGGAAATTAGGATTTTAAACTGTAATTCTAAAACATCCAATTTCTTTAATTTAATTTTCTGTACATAATTGTATTTAATTTTATGTGAAAAATAAGCGGTGGCTCAAGACTTTTAAGGACTGTATATGGGGCAATACAATTCCAATTTGTAAATATTTTAGTATTAGCTTATTGAACTGTAATATACAAAAGCAGGCAAAAGCATGCTGATATATCTTAGGAAAAAAAATTACTGAATTTAAGAAGCTTAAATACTGGCTTTTTTAAGATCAAAAGCTGTGAATACTGTGCTCAGTTCAAGAGACTGTTGCAAGAAAGATGATCTCCATCTGAAGTAACATGGACAGGCCTGAGTCTCTCCCTAATAAATCATAAGTAAAAAAAAAAAAAAAGGCATCATATTACAATACAGACAAGACATTGAATTTACCTATACACAATGCGAACAAAATGATCTTGACTTTCAGCAGTTATTAGGAAGAGACCTTTTCTTGTTTATGTACACTATATGGCCACAAGTATGTGGACACCTGGCTGTTATACTGTAGGTATATATGTTTATTGAACATCACTCTCCCAGATTTGTCTTTCTTGGTGGTTATAATACTTTGGAAGTGTGGCTGTGTGGATTTGCCTGATGTAAGGCAAGGAGGCCTGGGTTACAGTCAGTGTTCGAGGTCATCACAGTAGTGATCAGTGGGGTTGAGGTGATGGAACATATAGGTTTTTCCTCTCCAACCTTGTTTAACCAAGTCTTCATGGAGCTCAGTTTGTGCACAGGCATTGTCATGCTGAAACCGGTTTGGGTCTCTTAGTTCCACTGAAGGTAAATTGTAATACTTAAGCATATCGAGACGTACTATTGTTCAAACAATAATTATTGTGTTCTTTGTTGTAAATGTAATAAAAAAGTGTGATTTTCAGGTGTCCACATACACTTGGTTATATAGTGTATTTAGAATAAAAGCTTTTCAAAGATTTTTGATCTCATAAACTAAGAACTCTTGAACTGAATGCATGCTTTGTGTAATATACTGTAAAAGTGTTTCTTACTGGTTGAACTTGTCTCGTAGAGGGCAGTGTAGATAGCGCTGGGTGCCAGATACAAATGAGGATCTATGACTGTTTTTGATCTTGTTCTCACTCAATTCTATTATGTCGTAGCGACCAGGTCCGACTGGATTCTGTAAAAAAACATGAAAATGCATTCCATATTAAGAAGAAAAAAAAATGTTAAATGAATTTTCCTGCAAGGTTTTATTACTCTATGGTGATTGTTTATATGAAGAAACAGGCTAGATATTTGTTTCTGGAGCTGCATCAATGTGATATAGTCCTCACATGATTTCTATTTATTAGCTTCTCTGTCCTCTTGTTCATCCGTGGGGTAGCGGAGAGAAAAGGGACTTGTTTGACACTTCCTGGTCGATACTTGGAAGTTGAAGCAATAATTTCATACCAACCCGGGCCAGGAGATGTCTGACAGAGAAAGAGGCAGAGTGTGGGATTAAAGGTTTTAAGATAGAATCATTCAGGTTCCTTGTGCATGTTACATTATTGTATACTTAAGGCACAGATGTTGATAGTGTGTAGTGTGTTGAGTGTACCGTGGACCGTGGGCATTGAGACAATGTAGATAGGCAGATTCTATCAGTAGGTGTAACAGGGTATTGCTCTCTACTTCCAAACATCCCATGTTTCTTCTTCTCGGGCTTCTGCATGTCCGCATCAAAGTTGGGCAATTTTATGGGGTACTTGCATGGGTCTGGACTCACTAGCTTCTGGACAGAGTATGCATGGTGTGTTATATTGTCCTTTCATACAGTATGTTGGATTAAGAAATATTTGGTACTAAAATTTTGTAGTGGTGGGTCATTAGTTGTGACAAAAGTTGTACTTACTGGGGCAGTGAAGATCTTTCCATAATTCATGGACTGGTCATATATGCCTCTTTTACTGACTCTGCGACTCAGTAACAGCTCAGTGAAACTTTTTAGATTGTAAATCCCTGGACCCAAGCCACTGTCCTGCAAATTTGGAAAAACACAGACAAAATACAGGCTGATGAGTTTGTGAGAAGTTTTTAAAGTCAATTTTATTGTCTGTAGAGTCTGTAGACTTGTTATTCTGCAGGTTGCCTGAACAGCTTTCACATTGTTCGCACACATACATGATGGACAGCACTGAGAGCAGAGGAGGTGAGCTCACTTTTTATGTAAATGGTAGATGGTGCAACCTCAGACAAATTACGGTTACTGTGCAGTGTTAGCACTATGGCCTCGCACCATGGCCTTCAGCATCAAGGATTCGATTCCTGCCCCGGGTCTGTGTGCATGGAGTTTGCATGTTCTTCCCATGCGTGATAGGTTTCCAACAGATACTATGGTTTCGTCCCAAATACATGCAAATTAGGCTTTCCCAAACTGCCAGTTGTGTGTGTGTGTGTGTGTGTGTGTGTGTGTGTGTGAGCCCTGAGATGGCTTGGAATATTGTGTACCCCCCCTCCCCCCACTATCCTGTACAGGATAAGAGGTATAGAAGATGAATAAATGAATGAACCAGAGTGGTGCATAGAATTTAAAACAGGAATATTGCCACCTGCTGACTATTATGCATAATCGCATGATTTGCCTTCATTAAACAGGTGATTGAATACAAAACTGGAGATGGTTGCAGAAAGCAATAAAGCAGCACGTTTACAGTTGAGAGATAAAAAGAAAGAGAGAAGGAGAGACTCTCTTTCTGTTACTTTAAGGCTATTACAAGCTCAGTATTTTTGCTACCTATGTAATTTTAAGGTAAATATTTTTGCACTTTTGCTTAAGTAGAATTGCGAATATTGTGCAATTGTGACTTCTACTTTTACGCGAATATTATTTTACTCTGGCTATCTCTAATTTTACTCAAGTTCAGGATTTCTCTATTTTGCCAACATGCATGCATGTTTAATCCAATGAAGTCATTTATCCATCTCCTCTACATTCATAAGTTTATTACAATCTGTAGAATGTACACAAAAGACAAAAGGACACTTGATCTGTTCCTCTGTCTGCAGCCTTGCCATCCCTTAGTAGATCTGATTACAATTTAATGTATCTCACCCCCACATACTGACTTTTATTCAAAAGCTCCCTCTATATGTCAAGGCAGTAAGGAAATAGATAAAGGAACCTGAAGACTTGATGGACCAGGATGAACTTGAGGAGACGGCCTGGGATATGGTTTGTGGAGGATACTGAGCGACTCAGCCACAGTATTACAGACCACATGGAAAATTAAATTATCACAATGACACAGTGTTGTTTCCCCAGTAACAAACTGGATCACAAAGGATCAGAATAGAAAGAAGAGGGCTTTCAGACCGGGTGAAAAGAAAGCAATTAACTGAGTTCGGTCAGAGCTTAAGATAGCTTTTTGCTTGACGTCTGTTGTACTGTGTGTAGAATATGTAGCATTATGTTTAGTGCATCAATGTTTTTTTTTTTCTGGTGCAGCAGCCCAAATTCCCCTTGGGGATTAAAAAAAATGTTTATCCATCTATTTGTCCATCTATCCAGCCATTCATTTGTATATTTACCACTGTGTTTGTATGGAAGCGAGGCTGACTGGCATGGCTCATGGACATCCCCACAGACAATGTCTTCTTCTCTTCCAGTGCTGCTGAAGGGATTCCACCTTTACCATAGGACCCTGGTCCTGGGGTAGAGCTCTGAAAGCAATATAAAATAAAACATATTTGTACCTTCATTTTGTATATTTATGTGTTTATGCACATGATTATGATTATTGATTATGAAAAACCTTTCAGTCGTGAAAAACACTTTATCTAGGTAATGCTAACCTAAGCTTAACTATGAAGTTCACTCATCTATCAGTCACTCACTTATGGTTTATACTGCTTTATCATATATAGAGGGTTGCGGGAGGCCTGGAGTGGCTGCTTTAGTGTCTGATTTGTGTACCTGGCAGTCTTTAAAACGTTTCTCTCTGGTGTCACAGATTCCTCTCATGCTGACAGGTTTCTTTTCCAGTACCTCAGTGAAACTGGTGATCCTGTATGTACCAGGACCAAGCTTGGATTTCTGAACATGGCATAAAATACAGCACAAACTCTGATTAGACACGGAATATGTATGAAAACGTGACTTCTCGAGCCGTAACCAATAGAAAGAATCATTTAATGTCATGCTTTATTTTACAACAGCCATCATTTAGAGTGGCATGGAGAGGCACCTTGTAGAAGGTGCAAAAACACTGTACTGTGCTTGACCTTGTATGAGTGGTTTAAGAAGGCAATTATGGGATTAGTGATTAGGTCACATTTATTGCTAACCAAATACAAGTGCCAATTAACTGTTAGAATTACAAAGTGTGTGTGTGTTTGGTCTTCACCAAGTCTCGTGTCATTTTCTTGGAGTAGGGGAACGGCGTGTTTTTTTTTTTTCTTCCAATTCTCTGGTTAGCAGGATAGACTCTAGAAACAGCAAGGCTGAAAATGAGCAAAATGCATTATTATTATTAATAAAAATGAAAATATTTATTTATGTATATAAAAAATTATATTACTATTATATTTATATTACTATTTAAATGTATTTTTTTTTTACCTGTCTCATTGGGATCCGAAAGGGTCCCCCCTTTATTAATAATAATAATAATAATAATAATAATAATACAGTACTATGTTTGTTTTGGGATCTTGCACCTTCTCTATTGCTAACCAGTGCACCCACTGTGTATTTGAGAAGACTGTCGCTATGGCAACGTAATGAATGAATTAATACGTCACTTCCTAGCAACGAAGCAATTGATGACGTCATACCATACTTGCCCTATTTCACACAGAATTAATTACGAGTTCATGAAGACACAAGAAACACGAAAACGCTTTCATAAAGCTTCGAAGTGTACCAGTATAGTCCTAACAACTATATATAATTTTCAAATGGATTGTCACTAATAAAGCAGCAAATTTGTGTGTTTTTTTTTATACTTTATGTTAAAATTAATTTTATTCCAATAATATTCTATGAACTCTATTTGTCGTTCGAAGCACGCCGTCAAACTTGGCCACGCCCAAAACGTCACCCTCAAGCGGTCATGCCCAGCGCGTCACGCACAAGGAGCGCTTTGATTGGATGAGAGACGAGGATTCTGTTAGATTGACAAAACCCGGTTGCTTGGCGTTACAGGTTGGACCATACTTTAAATACAATTGTTTTGTATAAGTGTAAAATGTGTTCTGCTGTTAATATGTCTTTAAGGCACAACTCTGCAAAAAAGAAAAGTCTTATTTAAAATGCATTTCGAACGCAAAGTTGCATAAGAAAGTGAAGTTGCTAGCTAATAGAATTGTTTGTGTGTGGCAGGACTGTTGTCTAACTAGCAGAGCAAGTTGTGCTAGTTCGGTTGTGTCTGATAACTAACTTTAGTAACTTGAGGTTGAGGTTAGACTCCTGCACCTCCTGTAACATACTGTGCCTGAATAACTGCAGACTGATACTAAACATGCTACTTCCTTGCCTTAATCTTAAAAAACAGTTAAAATGGGCATATTCTGGTCGTGATTGGATATCATACAGGGTCCACCTGCAGAAAGTTGTATTAGTACTAAAAAATTATTTGCACACTGGCTGTGGAATTTATTTAAATTAACTTTTAGAAAAGACGAATACATAAAAAAAACATTTTGTCCATCAACAACGCTTTGTATTCCCTCATTAAAACCGTTTTAATCTGAACCTCGAGCCATAACTGCACTGCTGTCTTCAATTTCATCAGAAGTGAATCTTCGTCCTCGTAGGTCTTTTTTCAGGGGACCAAACAGGTGACAGGCCGATGCAGCAAGATCAGGACTGTGGAGTGGATGCTTGAACACTTCAAAATTAAGTTTTCATCATGATGTCAAAGATGCCCAATCACGAGTGGAATGCCTGATTCTTGAAAATCAACAGATATCTTGTCGCCAACTTGCGTATTTGTCTGTGGGAACTGTACACAATCGTTCACCAACACTACTTGAACGTTACAGGAACTCAGCTGCCACATCCCCTGTACAGTCCTGACCTCGTTCCCAACTGTTTTTCACATATATGGTCCATTAAATGAGTTCAAGCACTAGCGAAACGCTGTGATGAATGTATTAGTGTAGCAGGGAATTATATAGAGAAATACAGAGAGTTTTCATTCTCATATCTGTATTCTGTTATAGTGCAAAATCAAAAGTCCTGGTTTGACTTGAACACCCCTTGTTTTTCATTGTTACTTTTGTTAAAGCTTATCTTTATTTCTGATTTGTTCAATAGGGAGAACGGGATCCTAGGCTGCAGCGTGATTGAATGGTCCAATGATCATGACCACAGACCAGGAGCCACCTGTCACTGCAAAACTGTTTCACCTCATCTTCCTCTCCACCTTTTGGGGCATGCAGATATGGGTCACCTTCATCTCAGGTAAAAGTCTGTTCCTGTAAATCTGCCTTCAGTTAGGTATATTGCACATTCCATATTGTAAGAGAAGTACCCAGAATCTGTTCTTGTGGTTCAAGCTTGTCAGTAATTGTGTAACGGGTTGTTAATTATTTCTTCTTAAATAATTTATTTATTTATTTTAATTGCTTGTGTTGTTTAAGGATTCGTCATGGATAGCCATCTAAACAGACACACCTACGGCTTTATTCAGAGTCGACTCTTCCCTTTCTACCTGCACATCGGCTCAGCCTGTGCTTTCTTCAACCTTGCTATTTTTGCCATGTACCATCCCAGTGACCTGCTGGATGATAAAGAGGCGTTTCAGGTGTGTAACATGGGCTACACAAGAAGCTTGCTCAAGCTTCTTCAAACAGATGCAGTGTTGGAGAATAAGTGCAGAATTTACATTTTGGATCAACTCAGATGTACAGTGCTTTTTTAAAAATAGCGGTATTCCGGTATGTGTTTTTAGTTTAACCCTACAATAAAGATCAGGTTACCAAATTTCTGGTCAATTTTCTTTGTACTGATAATAGAACCTTGAGTATCAGCTGATTCAGATACAGTGGATTACTTGGTCTGCGAGCGTTTTGCAAGATGAGCAAAATTTTAAAATTAATTTTAACTTGATAAACGAGTGTGGTCTGGATATACTAGTAGTACGCATGCGCTTTATCTGCCGAGGGTCATGTGATCACAACTGAGCCAATGGTTCTTCTCTCTCTTGCGCGCTGTGGGATTGTGCGTATTCGTCTCCCATGCTCAGTCTCCACGTGCCATGTGTGTGCATGTGCATAAAGCATTTTTTTTTTTTTTTCTGTCCAAGTGTAGTAACTGTTCCTTAGTAACTGTAATGCAACAATGACCCCCATAAAGAAAAAGGTTTAAAGGGCTATAGCAGTGTGGGAGATGAATCTGTTTAACGACAATGCAACGTCATATTTTCATGAAATGGAGGCAAAAGCAAGTATCATTATAGAGGTTCCTTGTTAAAGAAGTTTACCAACAGAGCAGCTATTCCGTTGTGCATGCGTGTGCGAAAGTCATCCTACACAGTAGCATTGTAGTACTAACTCTGTTAGTATCACGATTTTATAAATATCCTGATTTAATATTAAACTTTTATCAGATTTTGTTTGTTTAATAGCAAATGCAGTGGAGCCTTGGATTGCGAGCATAAATTGTTCCGGAAGTGTGCTTGTATATCAATGTACTTGTATATCAAAGTGATTTTTCAAGAAATAAGGAAAACTGTGATGATTCATTCCACAACCAAAAATATTAATACAAAATATAAAGTAAAAATAAAACAAATTAACCTGCACTTCACTTTGCATTAGATGAGAGCAGAAGCAGGTGGGCTACTGTGTAGGACAACTTTCATACAATCGCGGGCAGAATCACACTACTGGAATCACTTTTAAACAGATTCCTCTCCCGCACTGCTACAGCCTTTTTAACTTTTTTTTTCTTCATGGGGTCCGTTGTTACAGAACAGTCACTACACTTGGACACAAAATAAAAATAAATGATTTACCCTTGCACACAAGCGACATACGTGCACTGAGACTGAGCATGGGAGACGATTACCCACAATCCACAGCGCGAGAGAGAGAAGAACCGGTTGTGATTACGTGATGCTTGGCCGACAAAGCTCCTGAGTACTATAGTACTCGTATATCAAGACCTCACTCGTTTAACAAGTTAAAATTAATTTTAAAAAATTAGCTCACCTTGAAAAATGCTCGCAGACCAAATTACTTACAATTCAAGGTTCCATTGTAATTCACTCCTTCACACAGGATGCTGTGCTGTCTGCCAAAGTGTTTATAATCCTATCACCTGTAATATTATAGAGGAACTGCAACATATTTAAATTTCACATCCAAACATGTATTAATTTATTATATATATTTTACATATATAATATACCACCACTACTGGTTATATGTGGATATCCAATATATTTCCTTTGGTATCCAATTTGTACTTTTTGCTGTTATCATCCTGATATGGACCCTGAGTATCAATTCATTGCCATGTCTAGTTTTCCCTGTACACCTGATTCAACTAATCAGCTTTTTTATTTACTACCTCAAGTAAGTTTGTTAAGGTTCAACATGTATAATTTCTATTTCCATCCCTTTGTCTGTGTCATCTCTCCATTTCTGGACAGATCTTTGTTTTCTTCGTGTGTGTGACTGTGGCAGCCTTGAATGCTCAGTGGTTTGGCCAGTTGACCTCCGAGATCATGGCGGACATGCACATGATTGAGCAGGCATGCGGGCTCGGCCAGGACATCGGGCTCTCATCCAACCGCGAAGCCTACTCCAAACTGTGCGACAAAGACCCCAAATACAAGAAGCTGAGCAACCAGCTCTGGCTTTACCACCTCCTCTCATCTCTCTGTAACCTCTGCTGTATTGTGTGCAATGGCTATAGCCTTTATTACCTGGCAGAAAACCTGACAACACTTTGATGTTTAGTCGGATCATTTTTGCACACAACAATGCAGTTTATGCCACATTGTGCACTTAATGTGTCTATAACCTGTCTAAATGCTGATAATGTAGTTGTTGGAATTTCTTGCTCTTTCTTTAACTCTTTTGTACTATTTTTGTTGTACTATAGTATCTAGTGTAATACAGGTCATTGGCATACCTGCACTTATTTTATGCATAAGATTCATGGTGACAGTTTATAATTAGGGGTAGCTATTATAGCATATCAGAACTTATGATTAATGCTGGATATAAAAAAAAAGGTTTAGATATCAACAAAAATGCATTGCCACCACAGAGCTACATGAACAATTTCAATAATTAACAGGCACTCATAAATTATTTAACACAGGACTATGAAGGAATAATTTAATCATTTTTTAAAGGTCAAATCAGCTACTTCTTATTGGGGTTAGTAATTATAGGTAGGTCAGGGTTGTAAATGTCGAAGGTGGATTAATCACTATCTTGGTGCTGGTTGGGACAAGAATATTTTATGGTCAGTCTATTATGGTGATTTTTTTTTTAACAGTACATAGGCCTGGACAAGCACACCAGGACAGCTTGCCTTATGGGTTAGCAAAAATGATTCAACTGTTTTCAACTGACAATACCTATTGTGATGTAATTTATATATTTTTATTTATATGTATATGTATAAATTAAAAGTTCAATTATCCTGAATATTGTTAACATGATCTAGTTCTGTGTATTCTTAGAATAATCAATTTTATGAGGGGCTTTCAAGTTAAACTGGGACATTTGATTTTGCAGAATAAAAGAACACCCTTTATTTCTCTATATAATCCCCTGCTACATTAATGCACTTATCCTAGCATTTCACTAGTGCTTGGATACCATCAAGGTAGAAAGTTTTTTCAGTACACCAGTGCCATGATCAGCTTTTTTTACCTAAGTGAGTTTGTTAGAGCACAAAACACAACAATGTTCAGGACAGTTTAATTTAGTTCTTTATTTTATTTAGCTTTTTGATATTTCTGGAGTAAATTTATAGGAATAATCAACATATATATATATATATATATTTATATATGTGTGTCTTGTTAAGGTAGCAGGTGCCTCTTTTAATGGCCCAAATGTGTGGAAATGGCTTGGAACAAGTTTAGGAGTGCAGCCTTCTTTATTAAAATGTTGGCACCATTCAAATGTTTTCCTGCAGCTAAGAGTATCATCACAGTACTTTGCTTGAAATGGCTTTATGTCTTTCTTTACAAGAAATTTAATCAGAATTCAGGTTTGACTTGAACACCCCTTGTAATTGTCAGCATTTATTACGAGTAATAAGCAGTATTGTATGTAATTGGAATAAGTTAATTTAAGGCTTAAAATTAGTCAAACATGCCTATATAACGTTGGTGGCACTGTTTCTTAGCGGTTAACATTGTGACCTCTCACCTCCAGGGTCGAGGGTTCAATTCCTGCATGTGTGTGTGGAGTTTGCATGTTCTCCCTGTGCTAGGTGGGTTTCCTCCAGGTGCTCCGGTTTCCTCCCACAGTCCAAAGACATGCTGGGTAAGCTAATTGCCGTTTCCAAATTCCCAATTGTGTGTGTGTGTGTGTGTCTGTCTGTGTGTGGTACCCCATCCCAGATGTACCCCGGGTCCCTTGGGTAAGGATCCCGGTCCCCAGTGACCCTCTACAGGATAAGCAGTATAGAGAATGAGTGATATATATGATAAATGATAGTTACTAGTTTTATATGACTTGCATTACATTTGCAATACATTCTGTATTATGACATATTATAACAGTAATTTCTTTCTGGAGCTGGTATCCCAGGGTTTCAGGCAGTACTAACTTGCCTGTTGTGTGCTGCTGGATATGTGAGACCTGTATCAAAGAAATGTAAAAAAAATATCTGTGGAATTAAAATACCAATGCAAACTAGTGTCATAACAAAATAATACGATGTGTGTATATTTAGAAGTGTGATAATCTGTTGTTTTGCTGTACTTGTTGCAGTCATTTTTTTTACTTCAAAATTGCAAATGCAGAAGGTTGGAGGATGTTGCATGTGTTCATGCACACATATAGTTATACACCCCTAACCCAGGCTGTTTGTTCCACTTGTTCTCTCATGTACACAATCATAATGTAGCTGTGATTCATCTTCCCTTTAAGACGTATTTAGAATACATTGTGCAATTAAGTAATACAATGCTGGTGATGCTTTAAATATATCCCTGGAGCTAAGGGGTTTCCGATTGATAAAGCTAATGAGCCAGCGGCAATGATTTAATTACAATGATGATGCACACAAAAACATGCTTATCTCTTACGAGTTATGTTCATCAGTGTGGTGCATAATACAGATGTGTTTGCAGTGGTGCTGGTGTATGTTTAATGCTGCTGGATTATTTTGCAATTGTTGAGGTGAATTATGATTGTTGAATTATGCTGTAGTACTGACAAGTTGTTACTTTTTCTTACGTTTTTAAAAAATAAAACGCTGGTACTAAACAATTAACTCTGATTAAATCTCTTACTTGGACCACCAAAAACATAAAAACACAGCAACCTTTTTTTCTTCTCTTTTTTTTTTAAGGCTATGGCATAACTCGTAAACGACAGGGGTACAATGGGATTATAGACTATTCCGATAACGTGTAAAATCGTGTGTCTTTGAGGTAGAGTAAGAAGCAGCACATGTACCGATGAGTGTTATTCCACCTAAAGAGTGCTGCATGGCAGGGCTTGAAATACTTCTGAATAGACTTTTGAAAAGTGACGGTGCATCATTCTATTTAATGCAGAATTATGACATTGGATTAGGAAAGAAAAGCAAATTTCCTTTTTATTATTATTATTGTAATGAAGCAATTCCACAAACATTAAAGCATGTTTACAGTATAGTCATGGAGAAAAGTACACTTTTTCAATTTTATGTTTTATACACAGCCTGGCCCAAAAAAAAAAAAAAATTCACACACTCAAGGATTTCATTGACCGCCTTTAGGTTTGATTACGGTGCACAGTGTGGTAGTGAATTCATGTATAAAAAAGATTTCTTTTGCTCCCAGAACCACACTTTCACAATACAATCCTAGAATATGTCTGTGCTGTCAGGGAAGAAAAACTCCATTCATTTGTTAACCTTGTGATTTAGTAGATTCAGGTCGTTTTATTGATACTTAACGTGACCAACAAGACATGATCAACTAAAGTAACCCGCAGATTATAAAACTGCTTCCAGAGGCTTTTAAAGTGGGCACTATGCATGCGATGGGTACATCGCTTTATGAGCTTTCATTGTTACCCTGACATCTCTCCGGAATAATGTCAACCTGGACTTATCTGACCACATGACATTTTTTCATTGCTCCAAAGTCTCAAGTTTATGCTCCCTAGCAAATTTACGTAACTTTTTTCCATTATTAGTCTCAATAACAAGTGGTTTTCTTATACTGTAGCAACAATGTGGAGGGTCCCAATCCTGTGAGATCTCATCATATTGTGCTAATGAAAATGGTCTTACTTTCGCTATAAGACCCGTGAACTGTGATTTCTACTGTCATTATTATTATTATTTTACTATGCACATTTACTAAGAATTCAAGTGATCTCCATTTATAAAAAAATTTCTGACCACATTTCCTCCAAAAAGTTAAAAGTTCAACACCATCCTTCAGGTTTTAATAATGTGTTCGACAGTTCATAACCCAATTCCAGTCATTTCGGACCCCTTCTGAAATGATGACTTTTTTTCCCAGCAACAAACTTTTTTTTTCTGTTTCTGTCGATAAACTGATTTAATTACAGTGATGAGGCACAGAAATCAGTCTTATCTGTGCTTAAGAGTTATGTTCACTAGAATGGGGCATGATATAAATGTGTCTGCAGCGGTGTTAGCGCATGTTTAATGCTGCTGGATTATTATGCAATTGTTAAGGTGAATTATGAGTCTCGTCTCTGTGTGCCATTTCCTTGCAACTCTGTACAACATTTTGGTGGAGAAAGGATTGATTTCCTATTTTAAGAATGTTAATAAAATTGCTCTTACTCCTTCCTACTCCTAAGAGTAGGACCAAACTTGCATCAGTCTGAGAATTTCTGACCACTTAGGAGTGATTTCCTACTCTGAGACACTTGGTAAATACGGCATGTTGATAACGACCCAAATGCAGATTGAGATTGAGTGGCAGATAAATCAATCCCAAAATCGGAATGGTTGGGATTGAGTGTTACTTTTTGAGGGGGAATCCAAATGGTTGGGATTGAGTGGCTGGTGTTGAGGATAATGTGAATGATTGGGACTGAGTGAGACGTCCGAATAAAAATCCGGACTGAGTGGGCATCCGAATGACAATCCAGACTGAGTGGGACGTCCGAATGATAATCCGGACTGAGTGGGATGTCCGAATGATAATCCGGACTGAGTGGGATGTCCGAATGATAATCCGGACTGAGTGGAGGATCCGAATGAAAATCCAGACTGAGCGGAATGTCCGAATGAAAATCTGGACTGAGTGGAGGGTTTGAATGAAACTGAGGGCTGAGTGGAGAGTTCGAATGAATTTCTTGATGAGGTGGAGGGTCTGAATGAAACTGAGGGTTGAGTGGAGGGTTCGAATGAAATTCCGGACGGGGTGGAGGTTCCGAACGTAAATTCAGATAGGGATTGAGTAGCAGGTGTTGCGAGGAGCACAAATGCAAATGGGTTCTGGGGGTCAGGTTTGGATTTAAAAGACACACAATCAGATGG
This sequence comes from Heterobranchus longifilis, assembly GCA_028570985.1. NCBI lineage: Eukaryota > Metazoa > Chordata > Actinopteri > Siluriformes > Clariidae > Heterobranchus > Heterobranchus longifilis. The sequence goes on along the minus strand of JAOVVB010000035.1, from coordinate 4,259,357 downwards.
ATCAGGATACAATTTCGTTTCTTCAATCTGCTTTTTAAATTTTTGGACCAATACCTGAACATTCTCAAGTGAGTGTGGCATAGTAATGTTTATGCTGAGAGTGGTCTCATGTAGACTGACGTCATGAAAAGACTGGAAAATCTACAAGGAAAAAAAGACAAAAGTAATATTTAATTCCAAACTGAGATAACACCTTGATGGCAGTACAGTGAAACCTTGGACTGCGAGTACCTTGGTCTGCGTTTTGCAAGACAAGCAAAAAAAATGTGTATACATTTTAACTTGATAAACGAGCGAGGACATGAAATACGAGTAGTACGAATACGCTTTGTCTGCCGAGCGCCACATGATCACAACTGAGCCGAAGATTCTTCTCTCTCCCACGCTATGGGATGGTGGGTAATCGTCTCCCAAGCGCGTTCTCAGTGAACATACATCACTCGTATAGTCAACATCCATGCATGTGTGTACTGTTTACTATAACATTGTGACCGTGTGTGTGTGTGCGTGCGCAAAGCATTTTTTATTACTATTGTACTATATACATATTTTATTTTTGTGTGGCTAAGTGTAGTGCCTGTTCTTTAGTAACTGTACTACAACAAAGACCTCCAGGAAGAAAAATGAAAAAGGCTGTAGCAGAGCGGGTGATGAATCTGTTTAACGAAAATGCAATGACACATTTCCGCGAAATTCCCAAAAGCAGGCAAAAGCAAGTGTCATTAGAGAGGTTCCTTGTTAAAGATTTCAGTTTCTAGAGTCTCTAACTCGCTTTTAGAAAGCAGTGATTCCATTAGTGTGTTTCAGTGTGTGCCCATGTGTTTGAATGCTGTCCTTCATGGTGGTCCCCTCCTCCTCCTCCTCCTTCTCTCATTTCACATCAGCCACAATTCTTTTCTAAGGTATAGTGCAGGTTAATTTGTTTTATTATTATTTAATTAGTTTTGACTTTATATTTTGTATTAATTATTTTTATATGACTGTTTTTGGTTGTGGAACGAATCATCTGAGTTTCCATTATTTCATATGGGGAAATTTGTGAAATGAAATTTATATGACTGCTTTGATATACCAGCACGCCTCCGGGAACAAATTACTGTATGCTCTCAATCCAGGTTTAACTGTAACTGCTATAATAACCAGATGTATATGTTACCTGGAAGTAAAGAAGGTCATCTTGTGTCTGTGAGAGTTGCTTAAGCTCTTCATTTTTCCTCTTTAGCTCAGCAATCTCAAGCTCCACTTGCCTCATGTGTTCTTTGGCGCTATTCAGTTCAAATTCCTCTTGAGCTCTGATTTGGTTTGTCACCTCAGAACATTTTTTCTCAATGGACTGGATAAGCTCATGAAACATCTTTTCGGTGTTCTCTACTGCTACTTGTGCAGAACACTGTCAGGATGGGCAAAAATGTTTTTTTTAGCTTTTATCAAAGCTTTAAAGTGACTTAGTTTATCTGTGCAATGCCCTTACCTTAAGTGACTCCATAGATTCAGCCAGGTCTAGGCATTCTCTCTCTCTCTCCAGAATTCTTTGTGTATATTTGTTCTGGGCCTCTGCTACCTGTTTCTGTAGTGAATTTGACAAACATTTTTTTTTTTTTCATTTACAAAAGACTACAAAATGTTAATATGAAGGGTGTTCAAGTCAGACTGCGACTTTTAATTGTGGAGCATAACATAACACAGGTATGAAAAATATAGGTATATAAATGAAATATACAGGTATATAAAAATCCAAAACTACATAGCCCTGTGTGACAAAGGGTTTGCCTTTTAACTTTAAGCAAACCTAATAACTGGTTGGATCACCCTTAGCAGCAACAACTGCAATCAAGCGTTTTCGATAACTTGGAATGAGTCTGTTACAGCCCTGTGGAGGAATTTTGGCCCTCACATGTAATTCCACCACATTGGAGGGTTATCGTGCATGAACCGCCTTTTTAAGGTCATACCACAGCATCTCAGCTAGATTTAGGTCAGGACTTGGCCACTCCAAAGTCTTCATTTTGTTTTTCTTCAGCCATTCAGAAGTGGACTTGCTGGTGTCCTTTGGATCATTGTCCTGCTGCAGAACCCAAGTTCACTTCGGCTTTCTCCTTCAGGATATTTTGATACTCAGCAGACTTCATGATTCCATTTATCACAGCAAGACAAAAACACACACCTTCCAAAAAGTTTAACTTTTGTCTCGTCAGTCCACAAAGTATTTTCCCAAAAGTCTTGGGGATCATCAAGATGTTTTCTGGCAAAACTGAGACAAGCCTTTATGTTCTTTTTGCTCAGCAGTGGATTTTGTATTGGAACTCTGCCATGCAAACCATCTTTGCCCAGTCTCGTTCTTATTGTTGAATCATGAACACTTACCTTAACTGAGGCAAGTGAGGCCTGCAGTACTTTGGAGGTTGTTGTAGGGTCTTTTTTGACCTCTTGGATGAGTTGTCGCTGCGCTCTTGGGGTAATTTTGGTCGGCCGGTCACTCCTGGGAAGGTTCTGTTCCATGTTTTTGCCATTTGTAGATAATGGCTCTTACTGTGGTTCGCTGCAGTCCCAAAGCTTTAGAAATGGCTTTATAACCTTTCTCAGACTGAAAGATCTCAATTATTTTCTTTCTGATTTGTTTTTGAATTTCTTTGGATCTCGGCATGATGTCTAGCTTTTAAGGATCTTTTGGTCCACTTCACTTTGTCAGGCAGGTCCTAAGTGATTTCTTGATTGCAAACAGGTGTGGCAGTAATCAGGCCTGAAATTGAACTCAGGTGTGAAAAACCAGAGTAAAGTTATGTTTTAACAGGGGGGGGCAAACATTTTTTCACACAGGGCAATGTAGTTTTGGCTTTTGTTTTCTCTTAATAAAACCTGATTTAGTTGTGTTATCTTTAATTAATATTTAAATTTGTTTGATAATCTGAAACATTAAAGTGTGACAAACATGCAAAAAAATAGGAAATCAGTAAGGGGGCAAACACTTTTTCACACCACTGTGTATATATATATATATATGAACAAAAATATAAACGCAACACTTTTATTTTTGCTCCCATTTTTCATGAGCTAAACTCAAAGATCTG
>JAOVVB010000035.1:4228168-4256189 GCA_028570985.1 Heterobranchus longifilis | reverse complement strand
GTCTTATACACACACTCTTCCATTAAATGTCGATTTCACACCAATCTGAGCACCACCTCAGCCTGGGCTTGCTGGAAGAGAGAGGCAAGAGGGGGGAGTGGGGGGGGGGAGCACATACTGCTGATTGGAGTCACACTGTTTCCTGAATGCTGCTTTCCTCCTGATGCAAATATTCAGAAGTGACCCCGACTGTGTATGTACATGGCACATCAAGGAAGAGTAGCAACATGAGCCACCTGTTCTCCTAACAGATGAGTCTCGTCCAAGTTTGTCCCTTCAGAATGAATGAATCTAGCTTTTCTGAGAATGTTAATGCACTTGTAAGAATAATTACTTTATTTTCCTTTAATTTTCCACAAAGACATGTGTAACAGTTATCACTGAATAGTAGAAAGGGATGAATTCTTATCTCTCTTTCTCACTTGTAGCAAGAATTCTGAATTCATAAATTTTACATGTGCCTTTTTATCGTTCTGACCCAGAGGGACAATGATCTGGCCAGGTCTAAAAGCCTATTGCTTTTTTCTCTTTTCTACTTTTACAAAAAATCATTTATACAGTATAGCATTACTGCCTTACAGCTCCAGGCTTGCTGGTTTCATTCTAAGCATAGGTTACTGACTTTGTCTGCATGAGTTTCCTCTGAGACCACCAGTGTCCTCCAACTATCCAGTACATGAGTGTATATTGCCCTGTGATGGACTGGTGTCATATTACGGGTTAATTAATGTATGGGTTAATGTATTAATTGGTTCATACAAAATATATATATATATATATATTTATGAAAAATTTGAAAAACCTTTGCCCGCTGCTGCTGAGCGTGTAAAATTTAGGGATAACGCTAATTAGTACAACCCTAAATTAATTAGCTGGAAATGTTATATCTTGTAATTGTACTGTGCATATTTACAATTTCAAGTTCAAAGCATTTACTGTAAATCTTATTACAATGGCAACTGCCAAGGGATGTGATATATTACACAGAAAATTAATATTCAATGGGCAAACATAAAGAGCTATTTGACAAACTTTGACAAAAGTTTCTACTGAAGAGCTACTGTAGCATAAATTGCTGAATACGTTAATGCTGGATATGATAAAAAAGGATTAAAATACAAAGAGCATTGCAGCTTGCTGTGTATGAAGCTGCATAGCAAGAGAACTCTGAGAGCAAAAGCATATACAATCATGGGCAAGTGAACACATTGGATCATGGAGCAATTGTCTTCTAATGTGACCGGGTAATGACAGAGATGCCTTCTTATGATGTCTCAAGGACAGCTAAAAGGTCTTTTATAAGGTCGGTTCCCAAACAATGCAAACAGGCAGGTAATCGGCAAAAATGTGTGACACCTGGTCGTGCAACCATCTAGACAAATACAGGTGCTGCTTCCTTTTCAAGTCACTTCTGCCTTTGGACTGAGTTGCAAATCAGCTCAATAATTGCAAGTTAATTCCAGGAGTCGTATACAGGCCTCAACCACTCCCACTGACTGAACCCAAGGAATCCTTGGGGGATCACATGCAGTTAGGACATGTTGGGCTTCTTTCTCTGGAAAAGGAGACATGGAAATAAGAGAACAGGTCCCTATTTTGAGGGAAATCCAGCCACTGGCATTTAAACTGTTCTCACCTTAAACCAAAAGGCTGGGGTCATCCCATGGAGGGGGATCTGTAATGCCTGTAATGATGGTTTTCCCCTTACATCTTTAGTCTTTTGCTCTTCACTTGCCTGGAAAGAGAAAAGTGGAAGCCTACATTGACTGGGAACATCATTGATGAGGTAGGCACTTTGGATTCCCTGTGGAGTCCCTTCCACACCCCATCTTAGTGTCTATGCTAGATTGGCGAAGGCTATGGGTGGGACCCTGAGCTAGGTTGTCCCCAGAACTTGCTGTCTGGATGCTTGGAATGTGTTTATGCCAGTCCTATGTGAGAATTTCAACCATTTCACATTTGTCTTTTTGAAGCGCATTGAGAATTTGTTTTTGGGTCCTTTAATTATTCTTATAAAGTTGCTCAGAGTTCCATGTAACCACTGTCTCCTGGGTTTTGTAGGGTTCCAAAGGCACATTAGTATGGACCCGGCCCCATACCAAAACTGGCTCCACTCCACTGTTTTCTTAAAAAGTATGTTTTTTCCTAACTGAAGTAAAATATTAAATAAATAGACATTAAACCTCACTTAACCTTACTTTTAGATCCCTTCTGGCACTGGCTGCTTTAAAAATGAAACTTAAAGTGGCTCTTCTTGCCACTGTTGTTGTAAACATTCTTGGGACCCATGGTTCTATGTCTTTACTCAAGTTTGCACAAAATGGCAAAAAACAAAACACAAAAATATATGTAAACTTGCTTCACTCGACTTTCCAATGATGCTAACAAGTTTTGAACAACTCCTTGACATATGCGCAACTTAGCCAGTATTTTGTAATGCTTTGTATGCCGAGGCAAATTTCTTGCAAAGTTTCAGTTCATGAGCCGTGGTGTTTGTATGCCACGGTACCACTGTAATTAAACATAAGGATTGCCTTAAATCCTTGATGAGAATCCTTTGCAGTCAGTGAGTGCTTGTTGTCTGGAACCTGGAAGTCTGAGTTTCCTCCCCTGAGATGCTATGCCAAGCCTTTACTGCAGCTGCATTCAGCTGCCTTCAATAATTAAAAAGCTTGTCCTATTGGGTTAAGATCAGGTGACTGATTTGGCTAGTGAAAAATATCTAATTTCTTTGCCTTGAAAACCTGGATAGCCTACACTGTCTTTTTGGGTCATTATAAAGTATCTGCAGTATAAAGCAGTTATCCCAGCACTATAAAGAAGTTATCAGTTTTGCAGCAGTTGGCTAAATCTGTTAAAAAAAAAATAGCCCTGAACACTTGAGAATTCACATAAGCGGTCAAGTCATCAATAAACACCAGAGACCAAGTTTCACTGGCAACCATACTCACTTATGCCATAACACTGCCTCCACCATGTTTGACATATGATGTGGCATGCTTTGGATTATGAACTGTTACTTTTTTTCCTCCATACATTTTTCTGCCCATCATTCTGGTACAAGAAGTAAATTTTGGTTTCATCAGTCCAACCCTAGGTTAGAAGTGGTTTGCACCTTGTTGTGCAGCATCTATGGACAGAATTCTGTAGTCATCCACTTTAGGTGTCTTTGTGGTCTTCCAGGCATTTTGCTGTTGCTGAGTTTGCCAGATATTTCCCTCTTTTTAAGAATGTTCCAAACTGTTGTATTGGCCACTCCCAATGTTATGGCTATCTCACTGATGGGTAATTTTTTTCCAACCTAATGATAGCCTCCTTCATTTGCATAAACACCTCTTTGGACTTCAGCTACCAAATGCATATGTAATACTTAGAACCGTCTCTAAGCCTTTAATTAGCTTGATTAGTCATGGATTAACGAGGGAACAGGCTACAACTGGTCATGCAACTGCTTGTCAGCCATTTGAATAATTATTTATGAATCCCTAATAATGGGAGTGTGTGTTTGAAAATGGTTGTAATTCCTGCCACAATTAATGCCACACTTTTATCAAACATCTTGAATTAAAGCTGAAAGTCTTGACTTCCCTCATATATTGAGTGTTTCATTTCAAATTTAGTGTGTTGTTGGACAACATGCCAAAAACTTTTTCTTGTTCCAAAATGTATGGACCTGACTGTATGTCCCCATTTTCCGGACAACCCAGAGCTGTGATGACCTTCAAGTTTTTATGGAGGTATGTTGATGGCCCACAATGGACAAGGATGCTCAGGCATATGTGACAACTTGTCAGGTTTGTGTCCAAAATAAGGAGCTTCTCTTAGGAAATGTATGCAGCTTAGGAGCAGACGCCAAGACTTTAGTAAAAAATAAATATAAGAAACAAACCATAACAATAATACAAGTTTCAGCAAAACAAAATAGGTGGCAAACAGTAGACCAAACAGAACAGGGCCAAATCCACAAAGACACAACTTCAACTTAAAACTCCTTAGCACACAAAATCCTAAAAAAAGAGTTCATGGGCACAGAGGGCCCATATGGACTGTCCATTATCTGGACTGTGGTCACATCTGTCACTGGACACTGTTACAGTGTATCCCAGGAAATGACTGTAATTCTGGTCATCGTGGATCGGTTTTCAAAGGCCTATAAGATTATCTCCCTAAACTCCCATATCTAAAGAAATGGTAACGCTCTTCCTGCAGCATGTGGTATGGGTACATGACATGCCAGCAAACTTGGTTTTGGACCAGAGGTCACAATTTGCCCACTGCTTCTGGAAGGCCTTTACCAGTCTCTTATGAGGTTTCTGGCAGTTGATCTTCTGGGTTCCACCATTTGAGTGCCAGTTTGGGTATAATTCACCCAGGTTTGCAGACCAAGAGGAAGATGCCAGGGTCTCTGCAGCTCAGAGCAAGACCTGTGTAATGAGGAGTCTGGGTCCCAATTTCCTGCCAGGACAGCAGGTATGGTTAGCCAATAAGAATCTCCTATTACACTTAGAGTCCAGAAAGTTCACCCCTTGGTTGGTCAATCCGGTGATGTGCCACTTTTGATTGAAGATTAAACCCACCTTCCATACCTCATGGCTAAAACCATGTTTTGATGGCCTTGCTGCCATCGAGGTTACATTCAGTACTTCATGAACTGAGAGGGTTACAGCCCAGAGGAGCGCTTGACCCAGCACTCAATTTTGGCACTGTTGCAGTAACCAGGCATATGGCCTGGAATTTTCAGGAGCCAGTTCTAGAAGTGAGGCAATGCAATGCCATGGATGCCTTCTCAGGCACCCTGATTCCAGCTAAAAGGGCTTTTATAAGGTTAATTGCCAAGCTACACCCTCAGGTAGGTAATTAGCAAAAACGTGTGACACCTGGTGCATCGCATGGATATCCATCTTATCAATCAGTCATGGTAGAGCAGTGCAATTCTCTCCCAAACTACCCCAATAAGTAGTAGAAAACAAAGTCATCTGGTCTTTTCCCAGCCTTCAGCTGTCCAATATGATGAGTCTGTGTTGAAGATAACCTCAGATTCCTGTTCTTCCTTGACTGCTGTGAAAACTAAGGTAGTGTTTTGGTGTTGTAGTGAAGTAATTTCAAAGTCTTGTGAGTTCTGAGTACCACAGTTGCAAAGAATGCTTATTTGAGTTACTACAGATGTCCGGTCAGCTCAGATAAGTCTGTTTATTTTCCTCTAATAGTTCTTATCAAGAGAATGTTTCAGCCAGCATTTTTACCACTGATATGCACAACTCGCCTGCTTTTGTAATTCTCACATGGTTAAAGTCACACTTTTCCCCATTCTGATGCCTGATATGAAAATTTACTGAAGTTCTTCACTTGGATCCGCATTGTGCTTCTACCACTTGATTGACTGATTGAATGATTCCTTGAATGAATAGGTATAGTGACCAGTGTATATACAAAGCTTTGAGTGACACATATGTGAGTGTCTGTATTTATATATGTTCTCAAGCATTCTGTGCAGATTAAGGGATTTAAAAATGAAATAAAAAGCTTTGCTTAGAGACTCAATCTCAGAGGCATGCAGGGATTATTGTATCCATTTTTGATTTCAAACCAAAACCCAATCTCTCTCTCTCTCTCTCTCTCACACACACACACACATGCCTCAAGCTCTGCACAAAAAGAACAGAACAGAATGCTTTTGGTTCATACTCTCAGTCAGCAATTTGTATATGCACAAAATACTTGGTAGTGTCTCTCTCTCTCTCTCTTTCTCTCTGTGTTTTATAGTGGTGCAGTGGCCTGCAGGTCCATTTTTTCTGCCAGGCAGACAGACCCTCATTTAGGTTAGCACCTAACATTTAGCCAATTATGCTAATACCCCTCATCAGTTCTGCTTGGCCTGCAGGAAACCCATCCACAGCAGTTAGCATGCAATGCCAATAAAGGGTTCTGTGTCATGGCTGTCAAATGCAAATGTTTATTTGATTGGGGTCAAACCTGTCACTGGGAATCATGCGTATTATGCACATACAAAGCTTAACAAATATTTTTCTTTGACGTTATTTGACGACTAAACATAAACAGGGTTAGTATGCCTTAGAACTAAAAGTAGAAACAACCCTCCCCACATGCACACAACCATCTCCCTCATTTTTAACCCCAAATCCTGGCCCAGACAAGTTTTTACTTGCCTGTTAGAAACACAATAGATCTTGGAATTAAATTAATTTCCAGCTCTTTAGGGATAACATTCTTTTTTCCCCACTCACCATTGCCTTTACTTGTGATTGAAGCACTCCAGCAGAATAATTTATTGCTTTGAATTTATTCTCAGCCTGTTGAGTGTTCCACTGTGTGCAGGGATTTCACATTAATACTTAGTAGCAATGTAAAGTAGCTAATCCTACTACCTACCAGCAGTGGAAATAAGATGGAAACCCACGGAGGAGAACATGTACAAGAACTTCACATGGACAGTAACTGTTAGGTTTCAGAAGAGTGTTTAAATTGGTAAGTTTTAAGATGAATTAAAAGAAGAATTATTGCTTGTTGTGTCCGACGCACTTTGATACACTTATTAGGCCGTGTTCTGACCCAGGAGACAGACAAACACACATACACGCATGATGTCTGAAGATCTCTGTTTATTATCAGAATAGAGAGCATATTTAAGTTTTTGGTCGGGTGCCCTGTGTCATCCGTACATCAAAAGAACGAGTCATTAACATGTAAGGCAAAGTGAGACCCAGAGACAGACAGACGATGGGAAATACATTAGCTTTTTCCTGCTAAACAAAAAGAACAGTTACAGTGGATGCGAGACGTTTGTATGTATATTACGGGCTATAGGACGTGGTATAGGACGTGGTACCACATAAGGAATCAGGAAGCTCGATGAGAGTTTTTTTTATGGTAAGGTTCACAAGTTCATATTGTAAAACCTTACAGTAACTCAAGCTCACAATTGAACCAAGGAATGGTTTGGAATGGTGAAGCTACAATGCTGCATATGCCCAGGGCTTTTATTATTAAGTAGCTTATAAAAAATATAACAACATGAAAATAAGTCTTTTAGTAATATAGAACAACACATGAAAGATTAACAAAATGAGTTAGGGGAAGGAGATAGGGTTGTCCATCATTTTAGATTCGAGTGGTTTATCAGTGTCTTTTTTCCAGTTTACCCCCCCCCCCCCCAACACACACACACACACACACACACACACACAATTAGTGTTTACTAGCTGCTCCATCATCTTGGTGAGTGGGTCATTCCTAGTGTCGCATGATGTCTGGGTTGATGTCTCACTCATCCACACCTTGGGTTTTAGTGATTTGATTCCACTGGCTACGACTGATAAATCTTGTAATCTGAGGCACCTGAATAAGTCAAGGGAGTGACTTTTTTTTTTTTTTTTTTAACAGATGGATCTGCTTTGGCTCTTGGCAACGTTTTCTTCTAAAGTGTGTTGCAGATGCTGTTGGTTTCAGCTATGTGGAGTGGAGGACAGGTCAGAGATAAGCCCCGGGCCAGCAATGCATGCTAATGCACTCCATACGCCCTTTTAACACATGGAGCACACAATGCTGCTAATGTGTGTGTGTGTGTGTGTGTGTGTGTGTGTGTGTGCGCGTGTGTGTGCGTTTCCCTGAATAATGTAATGTGTGTTCTGCTTAAATGATGAACGTACAAACGACTCTTGTTTAAGAGCATACAGTAAAAAGTCCAAAGGGAACTAAAATAAAAACAATCATCATTTGGTCATTTTAAGCTGCTCCACTGAGGCCAATCTGGAGGAGAGCAGTGTGTGTGTGTGTGTGTGTGTGTATGTTTTACTGTGCACTAAGATGGCTAAAGTGCAGAATAATAAGCATGATCCTTACAGTAGAGATTAGATAGACTAAGCTACTATTGTCTTATAATGAAAATCAATACTCAAGGTCTAAAGTGCCTCTCAAGTACAAATCCAGCAAGCCACACACACAGACACACAGGACTTAATCAGGAAGACTTTTTTTCAAACCATCATAAACATTATTAGAAACACTTAATAAAATGTTAATTTGGGAATGTGTATTTGAGCTAAAATTAGCGATCACTAGATTTGGATAATGGTTGTTGTGATGCTAGTGATAAAGCAATGTGCAATATTTTTGGGTACTTCTTATCTGTATCTGACCTACATGTTATCCTTGCTAAACTTGTAAACATGCCTATGAAAAAGTTGACATGACACTCTATATATTTAATATTTTTGTATCATTTAACTTAGATAACTGCCAGCGTGGGTGAGGATGCAACTGCCTTGCAACTACTGTAGGTTGAGGGCTGAATCACGCCACCGGTCCATGTGCATAGAGTTTGCATGTTCTCCCTATGCTTTATGGGTTTCCTCTGGGTATTCCAGTTTCCTCCCAGTGTCCAAAGTCATGTTTTGTACACTGAGTGGCATTTCCAAATCATCTAAAGTGCCAGGGGTTATTGGCAGGGGTATAGACAATAGATGGATGGATTTTAGGGAACTGCTTTATCCTGGTCAGAGGTAAAGTTAGGATTACTGTATACAGTGCCAATGACACTGACTACTGTATACAGAATACAATGACAACCATTACACTTAAAATAAAAGTCTTAAGGAAAATATCTTTTTTTAAGTATTTGGTTGCTTGGTCATCTGTCTGTCTGTTCTTTCTTTTATCTTTAGTAACTTCTTAGCAGGTTTGCAGCGACTTGATGGAACTCAACACGTGTCCATGAACTTACCTTAAACTTCACATTACAGTTTATTGTGAGAAAACAGTCACTGTTAATTTCTCCTTACTTTTTTTAAGTTTCTGTCTGTGGCAATCCAACATATGCTATTAAAATAGTAGGTAGTGATTATATTATGTCTTCTGATGTGAGTAATAAAAACCCAAATCTGAGCGAAAAAAATCAGTGTGAAAAAAATTACCTGAAGGTTGGGTATACATTAGGCTATAAATTGTTGTGTTTGTGTGTGTGTCCACCATGTTGTAAAGGGCAGGAGATGTATGACTCATTCCCGGTTGAGTGAGAGTGGACAGTTTCACCCAGCTTCAAAACAGCAAGTGACCCAGGGAAATTGGAAGAATAAAATAGATAGTTTCTGGGTCAGCTGGCTCTTTTATCTGGATGATCTTAAATCCTACTGACATTTTAGCTACCTGTGTATATGTTTGAAGAAAAGTGAGAGAGAGTAAGAGAGGGAGGTAGAGAAAGTGAATGAATATGTTTCTGAGTATTTTGGTGATTCAGACTATAGGACCCCAGCACACGATCTGTAATAAATCCAGTGAAGGGAGCTTTCTCTTTGTGTTACTATGGAAACACCCCATCAGCTATCCAGGAGGAGGGACAGATCCACCAAAATGCAAGCTGTCATCTTGTGTTTGTTGGATTTTGTTTGTGTGTGTGTGTGTGTGTGTTCACGAGTATGCACCTCCTTGTCCATTGTTAGCATCCAATTATAATGCAAGTAGACTGTTGCATGTAAGGCTGTCTGTTCTCATTGCTTGGTTGTTTCTCTTTCGCACTGCCGACACACACATTTGTCTCATTATCACTGTTAGGACCTTCTACTGATATACTGTAGTTATTTATACACTAATTAGTGCAGTACTCGACCCAAACCTCCTAGTTTTAGATATTTTACAATTGACTATGTTGAGGTTGTGGGCCGAATAGTCGGTTTTTGAGGGGTTCAGAATCTCTAGTGCCAGGGCTGGGTGTGAGATTAGGAGCATGTGAGAGGTAGATCAATAAACGGGTAATATGTCAACACAGACTACATTAGACACAATTATTCATTCCCTCTCTATTAGTGTCTTTGTTTTGTCCTCTCTTTCCATCTGGATCTTAGGTTAATCATGATCTACTCATCACCCCTATTCACTTATATGGTTCTATAATAAGGTCCTACTATGAGGTTGACTTTTCTGTCAAAATTGACTTATTCTATGACAATATATTATCATAACATGGTGTTTTTTTTGTGTGATATGCATGAACTTTTATTTAGAAAATAAGAAGGCAAAATCACAGTTTTACTACAGTATCTGCAGTGCAAAAACTTCGAAGTCTTGAAACCACTTAGAGTGCATATAGAACCCTATAGTTTCAAGGTAATGCCATGGCAAATCTCTGTTCATTATGGTACCTCCTTTTTATTTATGTTTAAATTTCATTCATCTTATATACCACTTATCCTTCACACGGTCACGGGGGCCTGGAGCCTATGCCAGGAGACTTTGGGCATGAGTACATGTTGGACAGGGTGCCAATCCATTACCACTCATAGTAAGAAAGGTATAAGATCATGAAAAAAGCAACATAAACCTGGCTCACGTTTAGGGTAAATTTGTAAATTGTTACCCCTGACTTTAACTGATAGATTGACCACCTGTGACAGCCGGTGAAATCCCTAAGGTGCCCTTGACCACCCTTAAATTATCAAGCCTTGTTTGTAAAACCCCTAGGCTGTCCTTGATGCTCCTTGAAATCCCTAGGCTGTCCTTGACCACCATGGAATTTCACAGACTGCCCTTGATTCCCCTTGACAGTCCTAGGAAACCCTTAAGAGCCATTGACAACTGTTGACCACACTTGATAGTCCTTGTCCACCACCCTTCACAGCCCTTGACAGCCCTAGGAACCCCTAAGAAGCTTTGAACAGCCCTTGAACACCCTTGAAGGCAATTGTCTGCACTCAACAGACCTCAAACGTAAATGACAACACTAGAAAGAGATGTGCTTGACTGCCTTTGACAGCACTTCTCTAACAGCATGGCTTGGAGGAGTGCACAAGGGTTGAATTTGGACATGGATTTTTATTGTGCTCATACCTGCACTGCCAATAGAATCCAGTTGGGTTGCCAGGAAAACAAAAATTTGGGCTACAAATAGGGAAATCTTATGCATATGGAGCTACATAAGTGTTCTGCATTATGCATTATGTAATGCATAAGTGTACTTTGTCAGAGAATGAATTTCTTAATTTAATAATTTCAATGAACTATCTGTTTTGTTAATCTCACAACACATTAAGAAAAAAGGTTGTCTCCTGGGCAGCCTTAAGCAGCTTGCAGAGGCACAGAGCATTGTAGGCAGCCCTGCTACACATCGAGTCAAATGCTTGCCAGTCTCTCTCTTGCCATTTAATGTGTATATCAGTGCTGGCAATGTGAGTGACATCCTGCCTGTTGACAATAAAAGCTAAATACATAGTCTGGAATGGGTACCTTTTCGTTCTATTCATGCAATTATCTTATCAGCCAATCATGTGTCAGCGGTGCAATGCATAAAATCCTGCATAAAAACAGGGCAGCAGCTTCAGGTAATCTTCATATCAACTATCAGAATGGGGAAAATGCAATCTCAGTGATTTTGACTGTGGCTTGATTGTTAGTGAGAGGCGGGGTGAGTTTGAGTATTTCTATAACTGCTTATCTCCTGACATTTTCACTCCTAGAGTTTACACTCGATGCAATGATAATAATAATAATAATAATAATAATAATAATAAGAAGAAACATCCAGTGAGCAGCAGTTCTGTGGACAGAAAATGCCTTTTTGATTGGTCAACAGAGAAGGTTTACAAAGATTTAAATGAGTAACAATTTGGGACAGTGATGATTGCATTCAATGGAAACAGCTAACAACTGGAAATTAAAAATGACTTTCTAAATTTACAGTAACTTATTGCCAATATAGTCTCACTTGCACATTACGGGCAATTTGGGAATGCCAGTTAGCTTAATCTGCATGTCTTTGCACTGTGGGAGGAAACCGGAGTACCCGGAGGAAACCCACCAAGCTCAAGGAGAACATGCAAACTCCATGCACACAGAATCGAGCCTGGCTGGGAATCAAACCCGGACCCTGGATGTGCAAGGCGTCAGTGCTAACCACTACACCACTGTGCTGCCTTAGTCTAGTACTATTTACTGATATAAATTACAATTACACTAAATATTTCGCTGAAACCATTACAACACTGACTGCAGTCTGATAGCCAGTGGTATGTTTTTACAACCGTTGCATAAAAAGCAACATCAGAC
Organism: Heterobranchus longifilis; assembly: GCA_028570985.1. Lineage (NCBI taxonomy): Eukaryota > Metazoa > Chordata > Actinopteri > Siluriformes > Clariidae > Heterobranchus > Heterobranchus longifilis. The sequence continues at coordinate 4,244,135 of JAOVVB010000035.1, read as the reverse complement.
TCGCAATTGTGCCGTTAAACTAAATATCATCATGGCTGTGATTAAATGCGGCACTCTGGTTGCAGGCTTGTGCCCATGGCTGATCACAGTCATAATCCTATTGCTTTACTTATTAATCATTGCAGTGATTTCTTCTTTTGATTTTTTTATGATGCAACAACACCAAATGTTCAAATGATTTTCAGTCAGGAATGTTTTTTTTTCTGACCACATTTCTTCTGCGAAATTGATGGTTCACCACTATCCTTCCAGGTTTTAATTATGCACCAGGCAATTCTTAACTTAATTCCAGTAATTTCAGAAATTTCTTTAGTTGTTTTTTTCGCTTGTTGCTTGTAATAATACAAGCATTTGGTGAGTTCAACATTTTTACATTGTGATTTCCACATCCCAGTAATGGTACATTTTATGCATTATAAAAGTAATGATAACTTTGATTCTAAATGACATAACCAAAAACCCAAATGCGATGTTTACTCCTCTGGAAAGACTTTTCACCAGGTTTTGAAATGCAGCTGTAGAGATTTGTACTCATTCAAGTACATGAGCAAGTATTGATGTTGGGTGAGGAGGACTGGAGTGCCGTCTGTGTTTGGTTTACAGGTTTGTTATAGAGATATGTGGTTTCAAATTTGTGGCAACAGATTGAGAAGAACCACACTTTTGGCCAAAGAAGTGTATATTGTGATGTGTTATACAGTAAATATGCAATTACTTCTGATGACAAAAAGTAAAGTCCACATGTGATCGTTGAAACTGACAGGTAGCCCGTTGTTAGTCTTTTGGCTGCGCCCATCGAAGAATCGCCACAGGATTAACGCCGGATGCCCTTCCTGATGCAACCCTCCAATTTTATCTGGGCTTGGAACCGATGTGATGGCTGGTTTGCCCATTCCTAGGGCTGACTCGGCTGATCTGGCTGGCTAGGTGGGTGCTCCCTTCCTTTCTCATCATTCTCTGTGAAAAAGGACAGGTTCTTAAAGTAGATGGATGAGCATCGTTGGTATAGAGGTAACCTACTTACCAAAAAATTTGTTTGTTTGTTTGCTGTCCATCAAATAGAACACCTTCAAACAATATCCAGAAACAACTTTAGAGTTTTTTTATGCAGTTTTTTAATACCTTTACTAGATGTTTCTAGATTCAGGAAATCTTTTTTATGCTACTTAAAAACTATTTTCTGGATGAGTAATAGGATTTGAATCGCCCACATCGGTGGACTAATTAAGGCGCCTATAGTGAACGCTCGGCATCAGCAGTGCGGCGCATGCGCCTCTTTAATCTCAACATACCAAAAGAAAAAAAAATCCACTCATTCGCTTGTCAATGATAATCAATGTGTGGAGACAGATGTGCGCGAATAAAAGATGAATGCGATGCGTGATCCAAACCACCTGCTCCTTCACCGGGCGGAGCGGGGCTCAAACGGCGCTTCGAACAAAAGCTGGAATTAAAGCGCTTCATTAAAAGGCCACCTCTCATCATCATCATCATCATCAACAACATCGCCCGGGTCTATTTATAACACCGGGCTGCCTCCCGTCCGCGCGGCGGGGAAAATCTCCCGGTTATTTTTCTGTTTCATCTCGGGTCCCACGCACTCACATCAAAACAATTTTAAACAGCACTTGATTTTTCATCTCAGTTCATGATTAGGCTTGATCTTGGAACGTTTTTAGGTTTTCATTCCTAGCTTTAGCACGTGCAGCTGTCAAAACTGATGTCCCTGTTTTGTGTGTGTTTGGGGTGGGAGGGCGGTTTCGGATCGGTAGACGTGCTTCGCGTCTCAAGCCGAAGTAGCGCATGCGCAGTTTCCGCAAAGCGCGGGGCCGACACGTAGCCCTGGCAACGTAGCGAGAGAGAGAGAGAGAGAGAGAGAGAGGGGAGTCCCGGCAACGCTCACCGTCAACACTCGCCTCGTTCAGGGCCCGAGCACGCAGCACGCGCTCCGGGCGCCCTGTTTCTCCGGGAGACCGCCTCGGCAAGGGCGGGAGCAAGAAGAAAAGCGGAGGCGGGTTGCTGGCTGCTGGGCTCGTGCGCGCACAGCGGCGGCGCGTGTGGCACCACGTCAGAGCTGAGCTTTACGCTCGCAGACGTGCTCGCGCTGCGTCGGGGTGAGACTACAGTACCGGGACGGTATGCGCGCGGATCCGGTAAGGAGGCAGGTCGGGTGAATGGCCCCGCTATGGAGGAAGTGCCGGTTTCTCGAGTCCACGCGCGGCGCAGAAAGAGGCGCCTGGGTAGGACGCCGCTTGCGGGGATTCCTTGCGAGGATGAGTTCGAGTGCAAGGAGCTCGAGAACCTTTTCCAGAAGTACAACCTGAAACTGGAGCAGACCGCGACGCTGAAAGCGCTAGCCGTGCTCATCCTCGCCGCGTCTGCGCTCGCGCTGGTCGAGCTGCTGTCCGCTGGTTCGCGCTTCACCGTCTCCAAGGGCTCGCACCCGGTGCACTGCGTCATCTTCACCTCGCTCTTCATCGTCACCAACGTCAAGTATCTGCAGGTGACGCAGCTGCAACAAATCGCCCGGCTCGCTCTGCTCTTCAGCTTCACATTCGCGCTGCTCTGTTGCCCGTTTCCGCTCGCGCTCGGGCCTGGCACGCAGCACGGAGCGCACGGCGCACGTGGACCCGACGCATCCGCTACCGCACCTGAGCAAGGTGTGTGGCAGCTCATGCTCGTCACATTCGTCGCTTACTCCCTGTTGCCTGTGCGGACCGTCTTAGCTGTCGTTTTCGGTGTCCTGGTCGCCGCTTCCCATTTCATCGTGACTGCCACGTCTCTAACCGCCCTCAGACCGCGCGCCTGGAGTCCGGTAAGACTGTTTATGCTGTGTAATTTTTTTTTCAGCTCAGTTTCCTGATTGTTAGTTTCCTGACCTATACACACCTGCTTTAATGACCAGTTGCCTGAAAGTCACCAAGTTGTTCGAATTTGGTTGTACTTACCCGCTGGTCGGGCTCCATAGAGAATTGTGCATGACAGGTTGCGTAAACCTCGATGTTGTTTACACCGCTTGCTTGTGCTGCACGTGCATAATAACAAACGCAGGCGGGAGGAACGAGTCACGCGGCAGAAGTGAACATGCAGAAACACAAAAAAATGATCATTTAAAACTTGAATCACCCTAGGTAATACTTGACCACTTTACGAATTAGAGGTGCACGACTGACTTCATATTTTTTCAGCAGTTTGCAAATTTAATAATAACAATAACAATAATAATAATAATAATAATAATAATAATAATAAATATTTTAAGCTATTTTGCTTACTAGTTAGCTCATGCTCACGGTTTACTTCACTATCACCTGGACATAAGTGCATTTATCTAACCAGCCATCATGTGGTAGCCAAAACAATGCATGAAATAATGCACATACAGGTTTTCATGCAAAAATCATGCAAGGTTCACATTAAACTTGAGAATGGGGACAGTTTGATCTCTTTGACCCTGACATTGCTGTTGGTGCTAGACATTTGGTTGAGGAGAATGGCCAGACTGGGTCGAGCTGACAATAAGTTTACAGGAACTCAGCGGATCACTATTTACAGTCATGATCTCATGCAAAATGTTAAAACTTTTACAGTTGGCACAGGTTCACTAAAACTGGACAGGTTTAAAAAATGTCACCTGGTCCTTTACCACCTTTTCTCAGAACTTTTGGAACTAACCTACACTGATGTATATTCAACTCTCAAAAAGAAATGAGCAATATATTGTGAGTGTGATTCATTGCCCTATACCTGATTGCTGTCTTATCTACAGCTTAGTGGTGTAGCGGGCAGCTCGGCCACCTCATAGGGACAGTGTGTTAGGTTTGAACCTCAGCTTGGGTGACTGTCTGGCGTAGCTTATCATATTTATTAATCATGTTGACTGTACACAACAAAACATGCTTTCAAACCTGCGGTCAGTTCAGATGTATGAAATGTGAACATCTGAAATCAGTTCAGATGTTCACATAACAAAAATGTAAAAGATAAATTTATGTTCAAGTAAAATATTTTATTTGTTTGAAACCGATTAACAATACATTAAGCAAGCTTTTTAATGTAAGCTTGTGTCTATTGTCCATTGTTACCAAATACTCACTCTGTCAATATCTCTGTCTGTTTATGCTGTTAAGCGACTGATTCATCTATTAAAATTATCACATCACTGTAAAATAGTTTGTTGGAATATTGTGACATGCAGCTTTTCTTTAGACTCGGGCTAGGCAGAGCCAACAAAGATCTAATCATAACGCAGAAAGCAGAATGACAGTTACATACGTCCTGCTTTAAGTCGTTTGTCATTCATTAAGATTCATCTTCATCAGAATCAATTGTCAGAATGAACTGTGTATTTTTCCCCCCACTCCAATACTTGATGTGAACATGAGCTGAACCTCTTGACCTTTTGTTTGCATGATTTTAAGCATTGCACTGCTGTCTTGCACTACTGGTTTGGCTGATTGTATAACTGCATGAATTACGAGGCGTACAGGTGTTTCTATTAAAGTGTATATTTCTTTGTGAAAATACTTTTTATATCACAGTGTAACTAACTAACTGAGTGTTAAAATTACAAATGTAATCACAATTAGAAATGTTTATAAATAAATAAGCAAATAATGTATGTATGTATGTATGTTATAGCTGGGTCAGAGACAGGTCAATGCAAGTGAAGGAGCCCATCATTAGGCGGAAAAAAAATTAAACAGACCTATCAAAGAGATATTTAAGGCATGACCTAAAAAAAAAAAAAAAAAAAACCACATTCTTAAAAAGAAGGAATGCACTGGTAAAGTTCAACAACACCAAAAGACTTAGAAGGCCCCAGAAGACAGCCAAAATTGATGCTAAAAGATTTTTTTATTGGTGAAAATAAACTTATCCAAGTATACAGCATTCTGGAGTATCATCCAAAGTCTGCAAAGTGCCATAATATTTGGAAGAGAAAAATACAGAGAAGGAACAGAAGGGCTCATGGAAGGTCTGAGGTAATCAGTTGACTCGATCCAATTGAGAACTTACTTATTTCAAAACTGAAGGCAGAAAGACCCACAAACAAACGGCTGCTGTATCAGCTCAAGAGAAAAAGCTTAGCATTTGGTGATATACATGGGTTACTACAAAGCATTTGCCTCTTAAAAATGCTAGATTTTTCCAGTTATGTTTGAGCCTATTTCAAAACTGGCTGTAATTCCTAAATGGTTACATTTATTGTTGTTAAACTATTTTGTGAAATGCATATATACATACATACATACATACATACATACATTTTATATAATATGTGTGTGTCTAACTATTGCATTATACTCCATATGACCAAGGACAATTTGATTTCTGTTTATCTTAATCTTAAAGGACTGTATTCCACTAGGACCACCACACATTCAGTCATTCAAAGTGAAATTGAAAGTCACCTTTGTGTCTCAACGTCAGATGTCAATAAGGATCAGCCTAGTCAATAAACAGTTCAATAACAAAGGCCTTTCATACAGTGAAAGACACTTAATCTGACCTATCACTTCACCTACTGAGTACTTGTACTAATTAATGCCTTCTGTTTATGTCTTCAGGTCTATATTTCTCTACCCTCTAAGCCCATATGACATATTTTTTAACAATATGGCAGTGAATATAATATCTGAATTGCTGTTGGATTGTTCAAGGCATGTTGGCAAGGCTGTAAAGGATTGATGTAATATATGCGTTAAATTGTGTTCAAATCAGTTTAATATGTTTTGCAGTTCTATATTTATTTATAGAAAATTTATTTATAGTACTAGTATATCAGAGGAACTTAATATTTAGTTGATTAGAGGTTAATATATTGTAATACACAAAAACAACATACAGTGCTGCTAACTCAGATTTTTTTTATGTCCGTTGTTGCTCTGACAATTTAACTGTAAACCAGAGTAAGTGCAGGAAACTTGATAGGAGACTCCGTAAATATAAATGACTAATTACAAAAACTAACTTCCATTTAAAAACTGTGGACACTGACTGATAATGAGCCAAACCCTTTTTTTTTACCCTGCACCTAAAGCAAAAATAAATAAATAAATAAATAAATAAAAGTCTATTATTCTACTATGAATGATTTATTAACTACTGTGAAAATGAGTCTGGCCCTGCGGACAGAAGTTTGACATTTTATGAATACTCAGCTTTTTTCAATCCCCATGTACCATAGACCACATGTGATTTTACTACATGCTTTTCTTGTACTGAGAATATGAATCTAAATTGCCTGTCAGAAGCTCAAATAAAAAATAGTAAAATGTTTAAATGGACAAATTACAGAAAGGTTATTTTTCAAATAGTTTTGACTAAGGCATTTGAGCAAACTACAAAAAAAAAAAAAAAATCCATGTTATAGTATATTTAGGCCTTTCAGAGTTATGCCCAGGTTGCATAAGAGGACATTTCATGTTATAATGTTTTGCATTGTGATGATTTGGTTGTGATCAGCATGTGTGTCTGTGTGTATGTGTGTTTAGGGATAAATAAATATGACAAAATTCTCTGAGGATATAGAATGCAAAAATATATGTGCAGATTTAGTTAAAATTGCAATTTTTATTTAAAATAAGAATTTCCACAAAATGTATAAAATACTTTGACTATAACTTTATATGAATGCCTTTTGTTTTTTAGCTTTTCACTTTTCCTAATATAGTTTTGGATCATCTTGTTAATTCATGCAACAATTTAGACTCAGCACTTATTAATTTATAAATGCTATTAGATAACTAAACAGTTATTAAGAATGTCATGTAATATTTTAGGTATGCACATGTATTAGCTTACCAGTTTGACACAAACAACTAAATTTATGTTGGTTCTGAGAAAGTCTGTCACATCAAGAAAGGTTGACTTTCACATCCGGCTCTCTAGTCTTATTACTGGACATAAATGTCAGTCATGGCATTTAACTTGATTTATTACTGGTCACTCTCAGACTGATTTGTTAAACTGGCTCCTTATTTATCAAACAAAATCTCTGCAGAAATTTCAGGCAAGGTTGGTAAGGAAATCAAAAGAAAAGAAAATCAAATCAAATCTAAATGAATTTTGCCTTGCTTTAGTTGTTAAGAGATTTTATTTTAAATAAAGTATATGGTGGCAGCTTCTAGTGGGGTTTTTCAGGTTGCCACAAACATATATGAAGTAGAGCTTTGAGCTAATAATGGCATTATTAAAGCACTATGTTTTATACAGATAACAACAGCACTTACAGTTGAATTCAGAAGTTTACATACACTTAAAGTCACTAAAACATATTTTTCATAACCACTCCTTAGATTTTATGTTACCAACTAATAGGTTTGCCAAGTCAGACGGGAGATCTATTTCATGCATGACACAAAAGATTTTTCTAACAATGGCTTACAGACAGAATATTTTTACTTATAATGGACTACACTTATAATGGAATACATACACTCAGTTGACTGTGCCTTTAAACAGTTTGGAGAATTTCATAAAATTGTGGCCAGTCTTTAGAAGCTTCGGATAGACTAACTGTTATCATTTATGCCAATTGGAGGTGTACAAATGGATCTATTTTAGATCTGTTTCTACTTTCAAACAGTGCGTCTTTGTTTGACACCATGGGAAAATCAAAAGAAAGACCTCAGAAAAAAATGTGGACCTCCACAAGTGTGGTTCATTCTTGGGAGAAATTTCAAAATGCTTGACTTGTGAAGACACCGGAGGAAACAGATGCAAAACTATCTAGGCTCACAGTAATACGAGACTGTTATCAATATATAACCTGAAAGGCTGCTAAGCAACAAAGAAGCCAGTGCTCCAAAACTGACTATGGTTTGCAGCTGTAAATGGGCACAAATATCTAACCCTAACCCTAACCCTTTTTTTGAGAAATGCCATTCTAGTCTGATAAAACAAAAATTACTGTACAAATAACTGTTTGGCCATAATGACGATCGTTGTCAGGAGAAAAAAGGGGAGTTTTGCAAGCCAAAGAACACCGTCCCAACCGTTAAGCTAAGGGGTGGCAGCATCATGTTGTGCAGGTGCTTTGCTCCAGGTAGTACTGGTGCACTTCACAAAATAGGTAGCATAATGAGGAAAGAAGATTAAGTGAGTATATTGAAGCAACATCTCATCACCCTGTAAAAAGCTTGGTCACAAATAGGTCTTCTAAATTGACTATGATCCCAAGCATACTTCCAAAATTGTGGCAAGTACTATAAAGTGGAGATATTGGAGTGGCTCTGACCTCGAACCAATAGAACATTTATGAGCAGAAATGACAAAAAGATGACCTACAAACTTGACTCAGTTGCACCAGTTCTGTAAGGAGGAATGGCCTAAATTTCCAGCAACTTGTGGAAGGTGAACTTTTGACTGAAACTTTTGACCAAAGTTAAACAAGTTAAAGGCAATGCTAAGTGTATGTAAACTTCTGACCCACTGGGAATGTGATAAAAGCTAAAATAAAACTTTCTTTACACTATTAGTCTGACATTTCATATTCCTAAAATTGACATTCTTGGTAAATCAGCAAGATGTTTAACATTAACACTTGCATTAACTGTCAGTATCAAACCTCCAGGTCTAATGCCTGGGTAGGTTTCTTTAGCATATAAATGTTCAGGTAATAACGGAGATAAATGATAATTGACATATCACATTCCATGTAAAAAAGTCTAAAAGAAGAAAACTAAATGAATAAATACATATATTTTTAATACATGTTATTGACTGTATTGTACTTAGGGTTATTATTTTACTCATCATGTAATTATTGTTTGTAATCAGTTATATTTTTGATTTCTTGCGATAAGGGCACCTAAACGTCTGAATCTGTAGGAAAAAAAATACTTTTATTATTCATTCCAGCAAATGCTGAAAATGGCGCCTGTATATACGCTGTATACAAGAATGATGAACATTTCTTAATGTATCACAAATAATGTAACACGCAACTACGATTTCCTTCTTTAGATTATTCTGGGCTGATTCTCATAGACTACTGACATGTAAAAATCTATCACGAAACCCATTGTGATGAACTCATTACACATGGATTCAAATCCAGGAAATGCCCCATGAAACTATTGAGTATGGTACTGTAGGTGTTATAGTGCGAGCTCAGGTTACTCTCTGTATGCTGTTTCGGCATGCTCTTCGTGGATTTCCTGAGGGATTTCTGGTTTCCTTCCAATTCCCATTTCTTTGTGTTTTTGTAGCTGGTGGCAAACGCAGTGCTGCTGATTGGTGTGAACCTGTCGGGTGTATTCGTTCGAGTCCTGACGGAACGTGCCCAGAGGAAAGCCTTTCTACAAGCTAGAAGCTGCATCCAGGAGCGCCTGCAGCTAGAGGACGAAAATGAAAAACAGGTCACAAACACATTACACACAGAGACATGAACATGGTGTCACACCTATCAATTCACAGCAGTTTATTTTTAGACTGTTTTACTCTTTGTGTGAGGGCCGTTTATTGCCATAATTATGAATGCTATGCTAAATCTAGATCCAATGATGATCTTAATCTCAGTAACTAAAAGGAGATCTATTGTCTTTTAGTTGTCTTTTTTCTAAATCATATCTAGATTTTTATTTTTCATCATGGAGACCAGGTGATCAAAAATGATCAAAACTGTGAGATGTTCCAGTACCATAATAACACACATACACATACACACACTTGAAATCAAATAATCATGTATCTCATTTTCCGTCTCCAAAAAAGTTGCAAATTTGACAGGTAATTACCTTGCTGGATTTCTTTCATTCCTCCCTGACTACGCTAAAGGTCAACTTTTATCTGCAAACACACACACACACACACACACACACACATGCATGCAGATACACGTCCACTCCTATCCACACACACACACACACACACACACACACACACACACACACACACACACACACAAAATGAGATACACACACAGTGATTGGGATCTTGGGTGAAAGTGTAGTGGACTTACTGAATTAGAATTCAGATCATATCCAGATCAGAGGCCTAATGGGGAAATTGAGCAATGCACAGACCTGGTGCATGTCAAATATAAAACATCTCACCGAGCTACATGACAACATATACAGCAAGTTCTTCAGAATATATAGATATCTGCACATGCAGCCATGTAGCATTTCTTTTAACAATACCATCGTGAATGCTGAGTGAACAGCATGGACTTTCACTAGAGGTTTTTCATAAAAATCATAGCGACCTCATATGCAAGATCATCAGTGCCTCATTGGGTCCAAAACTAAATTATCACTGGCTGATTTGTTAATTAACTAGAATGAGGCATAAAACGAAAAGAAGGAATACATGTTCTTCCCAAGTACACTAGAGATAACACTTTCTTCTTGTTCCTTAGCGACTGAAATTGGTTATAATTGTTTACAAATGACTCATCCACCTCCTACCTAACAAACTCCCCAAATAGAAGGTAACACCACCCACTCTGTACATTAACACACACACACACACACACACACACACACACACACACACACACACACACACACACACCTGTACACTTATAATATCTTCATGGTTATATGGTAGCGCATAATAATCCTCAGCTCCACAACATTAATATAAATTGTCAATAACCAAGTCAAATCAATTTTATCGTTTGTGTGACTGATTGGGACATACGTATGTACATAGAAATTTTTATGGTGAAATTTAGAGAGAGAGAGAGAGAGAGAGAGAAAATGAAGACAGCATTGCACTGTGCCAAAGGAAAGTGAAAGGGAATTGTTCTTTAGGCTGTTTGTTTCTGATTGAAAGCTTTGAAAGCATTTGTCAGATATGAAGAACAGTTTGTGTATTGGAATGCAAAAGTCTAAGGTGATTTCTTTTAAGCTTTCCTCATGCACTGTTTACTTGTATGAGAGTCTGAGAGTCTCTGACCAAACTCTGGAGAGAGCCTCATGGTTGTGGGAGGAGCAGCTGCCATATAGAGCAGTGATGTGAATAGTAAGGATGCTCTGTGATACAGAGAGAGAAGTAGATCAAGATGTCAGGGTTTGGTCCAATCCAAGTGTCTTGAGCTTTTGCAGGAAAGAAAGATTCAGGCAGTATTACAGTCTCAGTAGGAAGGAACCAGCTGCTCTTCCTGACTTTTTCCACAGCACTATTCTTGTTCCAGTGTTCATGCTGAATTCTGATTCATGTACTTGCCTTGCTTTGCTTGTTTGCTGATTGCCTGAGTCTCCACCTGTTTCCTGTTCCCTATTTTCTTTATGGTTTGCCTGAGTTTGCATTCAAACCTGAGTGCTTTGTGAAATCTAACAGGAACATCCACTTTTATAACAGAATTCCGGCTTTTGTGGGCAATATTGTGGTAATATTTTGTTCCATGGAACAACTCTGATAAAGGACACTTTTCTGTATAGGAGCAACCAATAAAAAAATGATGTTAATATTTTTTAATAGCTTATTTGTAAGTTAGTAGTTGCAATATGAATGGAAGTAAGGTAGATAAAACAAGTAGAAGAGGTATAGAAATGTGTAAAAAAAAAAGAGAAGAAAAGTCATATCATAAATAGACAGATTGACACATCATATTGACACTCCAGTTGATTTCTGCAGTCCAAAGCTCAGTATAGATCAAACAGGTGTCCTGACTCACTGGTAACAGCATGCCTAATCAAGAAGACATTTATCACCTGCTTTTAGCAACGCATGGCTGACTATGCACTGTATGTGTTTCCAGGGAAACTTACCTCTGCCATGCCAACCAACTCCAGTGCCGAGCTGTGATCTCCCACCGGTATCACCCACTTAGCAGTAATCAGAAAAGTAATGAGCCAAGGCTTGTCAACTTAAAACATGTGCACACCAGATCATTCCATCACTATTTAGATCAAACTTTAAAAACTGGGAACAACAAAAATATTGGGGTGGAAACATTCCAGAAACTCTTATTACATTGATATGTAGAAAGATAATTTTATGAACTACTTTTGTAAGTAGCAAAAATAAAATATAATGTCCTGCTGTACTTTTGCATTACATTGCATTTAAGACTCGTCACATCAAATTAGGTACGATGTAGCATTTTCTGTAATTTTATGTCATGCAAATGTTCAGATTTCTGGTTCAGTAAGCTCCATTTTAATACTTTGTTTATTACAGTATTGTGTATGGTTGCTACTCGCTACAGTGTGAATGCATTTTCATGCAGTAAGAAACATGGAACCTTCTGCTTTATTTTTACAAAAATAACTGTCAGAAGTGTGTTTAAATTTTTTTTTATATAAAAGTCATAATTCATATTAAAAAACTTTTCCACCATAACTGAAGTAACTAGCATGGATAATTTGCATTAAAGTGCTTGAAAACAATGTTTAGGGTCAAAACTTTCTCTATTCTTTCTAAATTCTGTTTATCAATTATTTTTTTGTCAAAAATATGTGGAAAAATATGTGGAAACTTGTGGAAATTTTTATACATTTCCCCACCTGTGTTCTATTGGTAATAGTGCATAACTAGCATGTGGGACTTAATTCCTAACTTGATATGAGAGGTCACATTTCACTGTACAGCCAAATGTATGTGGAAAACTAATCTGCTTTTTGAACGATGCATTCCAAAATTCATTAGTGTTTCTGCCAAGACTTTACACTAGATTTTGGAATGTGTATGTTGAAATCTTCAGCCCATTTAGCCAAAATAGTATTATTGAGGTCAAGCAAAGATGAGTAAGGAGGACTGGGGTGCAGTCGGTCTTAAACTTCATCCCAAAGGCGTTCAGTGGGTTTGAGGGCAGGCCACATGAGTTCTTCCACACCAACCTTGATAAAGCATGTTTTTATCGAGTTCAATTCGTGCACAGGGCAAATTGTCAAGGTGAAGTTGGTTTGGGCCCTTTATCCACTGATTCACTCACTCACTCATCAGCTTTATTGTTTAGGGTCACGGGGGCTGGAGGTTAGGGCACAAGGCAGGGTACACCCTGTACAGGGTGCCAATCCATCAATCCAGGGGACACACATACACATACTCTGGGCAATTTGGGAATGCCAATTAGCCCAATCTGCATCTGTTTGGACTGTGGGAGTAAACTAGAGTACCCGGAGGAAACCCACCAAGCACCAAGAACATGCAAACTCCATGCACACAGTGCAGAGTGACGGGAATCAAACCTGGACCCTGGATGTACAAGGCGACAGTACTAACCACTAAGCCACCGTACAACCAGTTTGGGCCCTTTAATTCCAGTAAAACCTTAAAGCATGCAAAAACATTCTATAGAGTTGTGTTTGTAGACACACTATGGCGATCATTGTAATGGTCAGGTGTCCGTATACATTTGGTCATATTGTGTATAATTCATAAGGAGGTTAAATGTGGCATTTTAATTATTAGTGAAGGTAGGGAAAAATAATGGATGCCTACGTGTTTGTCTTTTCTTAGCAACAAGCTAACCAGCGTGAGTCATGTGCACCTTCTTCCTCAATGCAGCAATCTGTACAGTCAGTGATTGCTAATATATCTGATCTGAATGCAGATCAATCTGAAGCAAATACAGTACATGTATATAAAGTATTTAAAGGTAATCAGTGCTGTTTTGTTTTTGCTGAAGCTATGAGCAGCCATGATGGTTTGTTTTCAGTTGCTCAACTTGGACAAAGTGACAAATGTGAAGAAAAGACAGGAGGCAGAGCTAGAGGTAGCAGAGCTGAAGATGTTAAAGTTCTCTTTGGGAGTGACAAGGATGGATAGGATCAAGAATGAGTTCATCAGAGGGACAACCCTTGTTAGATGTTTTGGAGATAAAGTCAGAGAGGCCAGATTGAGGTGGTTTGGACATGTTCAGAGGAGAGATTGCGAATATATTGGTAGAAGGATGCTGAGGTTGGAACTGCCAGGCAGGAGGTCTAGAGGAAGACCAAAGAGGAGATTTATGGATGCAGTGAGAGAGGACATGAAGTTAGTTGATGTGAGAGAAGAGGATGCAGAGGATAGGGTTAGATGAAGGCAGATGACTCGCTGTGGCGACCCCTGAAAGGGAACAGGCGAAAGACAAAGAAGAAGAACTTGGACAAAGTGACACTTCACAAGTTAAGGGGCTGTTCTTTTTGCTTTTTTTCTGGGCTGTGGTTATGTGATTGAGAAATAAGTGGAATGCAGCAAAAATTGATTTGGCATAATTACTAGGATACTATACGCTGTTAGAGGAGGGTTCTTCTTAGAGGATGATTTAAAGGTTTTTAGACGATTTTAGTCACAGCCTCGTCAAAAAACAGCAGCTATATATTATTGTGGTACACATAGAACCTTTAATAGCGACACACTGAAAAACAGAATGATTGTGGCATACCTTTTAAAAGCAGAATATAACAGATTAATTGACAATGTTTTAACTAGAGTAATTGCTGTTCACCTGGGGACTGATTTTTTTTTTTAGTTTGCAGAATTCTGTTTTTAAAAGAATATAAACAGTGGTAATTCTTATGGGAGTGGCCTATTTATGTCAATCAGTGTTTATTCTTATTATTATAGGAACGGCTCTTAATGAGTCTGCTACCCCGAAACGTTGCCATGGAGATGAAGGAGGACTTCCTCAAACCACCAGAAAGAATCTTCCACAAGATCTACATCCAACGCCATGACAATGTGAGGTACAGAAAGCGAGAGAGAGAGAGAGAGAGAGAGAATGGGTGAAAGAGTCAATGAGAGAATATTGACACTTCATTGACTATAGGTGTCACTTCTGTTGCGCATAAATGGGAAATGAGAACGCTCAGTGAGTCAGCAGGAGTCAACTGCTCTCCACACACTCACGCAACCTCCTAAGTGTGGCTCGCAGCCAAAGTCTATCCCAAGCTATCCCTATCAACTCAAGAGCTGCTCAATTAGCTCTCACTGCCCACACGCATTCAGAGAGAGACAGAGAGAGAGAAAGAGGGGGAGGACTGGGGGAGTCATAGCACAGAATCTACATGAAATCTCTCTCACACACACATGAATTGCAGAGACAGATCTCACACTGCCAGTCATTTAAAAGATCATGTATATTAGATCTGAGCAGCAGTGATATAGTATTTCCGAATACATTAGGAAGCCCAAAGCTAAGCAGCTGGAGGGTTTCTGAGTTGATCCTAGGGTTTGCATAAGCAATGATGGCCTGACCTAGTTTCATAGGGCTCTGAACTGAATTTCACATTGTTGGACTATTTTTGTACTAGAGTCAAGACACTTAAGCAGTGTTATATTCAATAGTCCCATGTAAGTAAAATTAAGACCACTTTTTACCTTGAGGGTTAAGGCATTTTACGACCAAACTTTGTAGTAAATAAGAAACAAGTTTCGGATGTTACATGTTGTTAGAGAATAAAAATAATCATAATGCTGTATAGTGACAATCTAACCATATTTATCCATTTTTTATGACGAAAAAAAATCTCCCATTGTTGATGAACTACATTTTACTGTAATACAATATTTAGATTAATGAAAACCACAGTAGGCTTTTTAAATCTTGTAAATGCCAAACCTAATAGTTTATCTACGATGGGCATTCAAGTCAAACTGGGACTGGGAACTGATTTCTTGTCAATAAAGGCAAATGTTTTAAAGAAGGCCGAACATCCTTGAAGGACAATCTCAGCTGAGGTGGCTCAGAGCCCATTGCAGTCATTTTTGTGAACATTTAGTGAGTGGAATGCCTGGTCTTTAAAGTGTCAGATAACTTCTGATGAGCATCTCTCTGTGGGAACTGTACGCACCATCATTCACTAATATCTTTGCACATTACAGGTACTTAGCTAGAAGTTATTGTCACATACAGTCACATACAGTTTTTTTCTGTATATCTGACTGAGTTACTGATACACAGTATTTTAAACTATTAAAAAAAAAGTTGATAATATTGATAACTAATGTGAAAGTCTAGTAGAGATTTGTCTTCTGCAGAAATTTTTATTAATGACATTTTTAAAAATAATTATTTAAATAGCCGCTT
>JAOVVB010000035.1:4180449-4194992 GCA_028570985.1 Heterobranchus longifilis | reverse complement strand
GAAACATTTAAGTGTGACAAACATGCAAAAGAATAAGAAATCAGAAAGGGGGCAAATAGTTTTTCACACCACTGTAGGTGGATTGATCCATGGCTTGGGCATAGTCACTATGGCTGGACCATGAGCTTGTAAATTCCTCTATGATACCATGTCATAGCATGCTTTCAGCATTAATGGTTGCAGTCTGTAATTTACTGGTACAACTCTTTCCACTATTGTGAAAGGCCCGGTGGCGAGTGTTTAGATATAGGCCAGTTGGCACTGGGGAGAAGCAATAGCACTCGGTCACCAGGCTGAACTCCTTGTCATAAGCTCTTTTTTGTTCAGGTTGAGCCTTTTGTATGCGCTGTTTAACGACAGCTCCTTGACAAACTCAACTACTGATCTGAAAAGTGAAGGCTGTTCCTCACACGCTTCTTTTGCCAAATCCAGCAGACTGTGGGTCCTCCGTCCGAACAGTACGTGCAGAATGATGGGGACATGAGGAGAGTCCTTGTGCTAGCGGCCAGGTCAGGCAAGTTGGCAAGTCAAGCCAAATGGAGCAGAATGTGGCTTGGTTGAAGAGGCCGGTGCTGGTTGCTTTCTTCGTGGCAAAGTCTTAACCATAGGAGGCCGAAAGAACCTACTCACCAATTAGGGCACCCGGACCCTTTATTTGTACATGGTGGAGCTGTCCACGGTACCAAAAGTGCACTATATTCGCCATGTCTTTTTCAGGCATGGAGCTGTCCAATGTAAAGAGGCATTGGCCTTTAGCCCATTGTGGCTAGCTAGCTAGCTAGGTAGGTAGGTAGGTTGGTAGGTAGAAAAAAAGTATACACACTTTAACATGGAAAATCTATGCCTCTCTTCTGACGGTCATCAGTGATGGTGGGACTACTGACATCTTTAGAGGAATCATATTACTTCACATCTATATAAAGGAAAGTTCTATCTTTTAATGATAAAAAGATATCATTATCTTTGTTTTATTCATTGGAGAACTCAAAACCAATCTCAGAAAAATTTCTGTCTGTATGTCTGTCTAGCTCATTTGTCACAGCATCACGCAAAACTCCCTGAACAGAATTTAATTAACCTATGCCAGTCCTTTAGTATTTGCCTGATGTTAAACCTGCGCAGTAAATGAAATCAAAATGTTGAGTAGAAGGGAGGTTATGAGCAGTTTTGTGCCAGATTATGTCACAGCATGTAGCACTTTTTTGAATGAATATAGCACTTTTTCCCTTGTGGTGGGCGTGGCCATACACATCACTCGACAGGCTAATCAATGCAATAGTCTACCATGTATACAGAGAATATGTTGAAGGCATGGAAACGATGGCAATGCAACTACAAGCTGCCACACTCCTCACCAAACACAAACAAACAAAAGCATGACAGCATTAATTACTCCATAAAATGGTACATACACTATAAAAATTTAACCTTGTGCCATAAACTAAATTAAACATTGAGTAGAAGGGAAGCTTTTTAGCATCAACCTTTTAACTATTTCTACAAACTTTTTACCCATATATAATTTATAATATAGCATTAGTGTCGGTTATGGTCGATACCAATTTGATAATTTTCAAGCATAGCGACCCCACTTCAATCCATTAATGATTTAAATGAATTCATGAGGACATAAAAACTACTCCACAGGAAATTTTGAAATGAGGCAATAACTAGCAACATAATAATGTTTCAATTGCAAGCCGTTAAGGAATTTAACAATGTTATGCTGAGTCCTAAAGAATTGCTAATGAAACCGTACCGTCGCTACCGACATGAAGCAAAATTACAACTTTGCTATTGGCTATGATAACTATCTTATTCGGTCCCATTATAGAATAGATGGCAACCTATAGACATTGGAGGAATAGGACATATGTCAGATGCTATTTAATGATAGTTAGCTAAAGGAGTGCATAGAGAATGTTGACAATTGCCAAATGTAAGAACACCAATCAAAGAGGTGTGAGAACCATCCTGCTGTACAACTAGAGGAACATGCAACAGACCAGAACACTAGTATTTAGTACCCAAAAATGGTGCTAGAACCCACCCCATGCTGGATTCAAGAGACAAATGTTGTCTTATTATAACTGACCTTATATACATATACCCGATGTAAACACATTCATCATTTTTCCCATCAAACCCACCCTTTTGGTTAGTCATCCACCTATGGGTGTTTTGACAGACAGCTAGCTGCCAGAGGTAGAAGATAACTAAGTACAGTAGAACCTTGGATTGTGACTAATTTGCTCAGTGAGCATTTTCCAAGATGAGCAAATTTTTTAAATACATTTTAATTTGTTTAACGAGCGAGGTCTTGATATACGAGTACATATAAACTTTGTTTGCTAAGCGTTACATGATCACAACTGAGCGAATGGTTCTTCTCTCTCTCGCGCTGTGGGATTGTGGGTAATCATCTCCCATAATCAGTCTCAGTGCATGTGCGTCACTTGTATAGTGAACATTCGTGCATGTGTGTATTGTTTACTATAACGTTGTGACCACATGTGCGTGTGTAAAGTTTTTTTTATTTTTTTTATTTTGTGTCCATGTGTAGCGATTGTTCTTTAGTAACTGTCCTGCAACAACGGCCCCCGTAAAGAAAAAAAAAAAAGTTTTTTTCAGTAGAGGATTCTGTTTAACGACAATGCAATGTCACATTTAGTGAAATCTTGAAAAAAATGGCAAAAGCCAGTGTCATTAGAGAGGTTCCTTGTTAAAATCACACAAAAAGAAAAAGATTCCAGTAACCACAGACTCTGTCAGAGAGGAGTTATTGATATACAAGCACACTTCCAGAACGCATTATGCTCGCAATCCAAGGTTTAACTGTACATTTACTTTGATTATTTACATATGTACAATTTTCACATATCTGTACTTTACTTGAGTAGCTTTAGTAGTGGATAATTTTTCATTTAATCCACTATATCCTACAAAAAATATGTATACTTTTTACTTCACTATATTTGTGTATGGCATTATATTACATAAACAGAGTGATAGATAGCCTTTGAAATGGAAATATCTCCACCTGCTGACTATTATACATAATTGCATGATTTGCCTTCCCACTGTGAAATGCCTAATCTGTACCTGGAGCAGGTGGTTCAGACAGTAATGAAAACAGCAAATTCAGAGTCTGGAAGCAGAGAGATAGACTCTTTTACCATCCGGCATATGAGTGGGGGTCCATGTCATGTCCATGCAGGTAGCATTAGCTTTAGCATGGAACCCCACCCGTATGCCCAGCTCTCCCATCCTTGCTACTCTACAATGTCTTCTCGCTGAAAAATAAACTAGATTACAGTACAACTGACTCCAGACTGACTTCAGACTGACACCAAAAGTCTAGGGACGGCCCCTTTTTTTCACTGAGATGTGGTTTAGTAAAGACACCATTCAGCTATATGGCCTAGCCTTATTTCATGCCAACAGAAATGCAGCTCTGTGCTATAAGGTGCAGGCATGTGTGTGTTTCTATTAACACAGAATGGTGCAAGAACTCTACAACTGGTACAAGTTTCTACTCACTGCTGGTGAGTTTTTTGATTGTTACATGTTTTTATTTACCACCCAAATATATGCTCAGTCGTAGTATACTGTACATTCTCCATGCTTAACACAATGGACTGTTAATTGTCACTGGCAATTTTTATTATGTGAACCTTGAGTTTGTACTCCCTAATTCCATAAACCTGTGAACTTGCAAACATGGCACTGGGCATTAAGACCAAACAATTCCACTTTGGTCTCATCTGTCCATATGACATTGCTCCAGTATTTTGTTCAGATGCAGTTTTGCAAACTTCAGTCATGTTTCCATGTTCTTTTTAGACAGAAGTGGCTTTTTCCTGGTAGCTCTTCCAAACAAACTGCATTTGTTTAGTCTTCTTCTAATTTTGCTGTCACAAACAGTGAGGCCTGAGATGTACCCCTTGTGTTTTTTGTATTTCTCTGAGGATTGTATTCTCTGACCTTGAGGTAAAATATGCTGGTATGTGCAAGCCAGGGAAGATTGGCAACCATCTTGAATGCTTTCTTCTTGAAATGATCTTCCTCACTGTAGAATGTTGACCTCCAAATTGTTTGGAAATGCTTTTATAACCCTTTCCAGATTGATGTGCAGCAACAATTGCTTCTCTAAAATGATTATGTCTTTCCCTCATGGCATTGTGCTAACACATAACTGAATGTTCCATACCAGCAAACTGCCAAAACTTCTGTTTTTATAGAAGTCTGCACACCTGCTCATAATCAATTAATAAAGGAATGATGAGTAGTACCACCTGGCTACATCTTTTTCCTCTTACAGTGCTGATGGAAAGTTTTCCAACCCTTTTAAGTTTTCCACATTTTGTAATATTTTACACTCATCTTAAAATTAATTCAAACCCATTTTTCCTCATCATTCTACACTCAAAGCACCGGGTTTTTGCTTTGCAACAATGGGTTTTTTCTTGCCACTCTTCCATGAAGGCCAGATTTGTGGAGTGCACGACTAATAGTTTTTTAGATTTTCCAACCTAAGGCGTGGATTTCTGCTGTTCCTTCAGACTTACCATGGGCCTCTTGGCTGCTTCTCTGATTAATGCTCTCCCCACCTGGCCCGGCAGTTTAGATGGACTACCATATCTTAGGCGGTTTGCAGTTGTGCTGTACTCTTTGAATTTTCAGATGGATTTAATAGTACTTTGTGAGATGTTCAAAGCTTGGGATATTTCTTTTTTTAACCTAACCCTGCTTTCAACTTCTCCACAACTTTATCCCTGACCTGACTGGTGGCTTGGGCTTCATGATGCTGTGAAGCAATGCTGAATGCAAACTCCAACAAACCGCTGTGGGCTTCACACAACAGCAGCATTTATACTGAGATTAAATTACATACAGATTAACTCTATTTACTAATTAGCTGACTTTTGAAGGCAAATCTATTTCTGTATGCTTAACTACCACTGTTGATGTTGTAGATGTTTATGCATTGTTTTAGTGTTTATACTGTAGCTCCATTATAGTCAACCGGATCAGCTGATATTAACCAGTCCACCATGCCTAATGCCCATCAGCGCAAACCTGTGTTCCCAGATTAGTAGGTCACTGTGGCACAGCAGAACACACACCTTGGTCTAGCCCCAGGGAGCGACCAGACACACTGTTGAGTTTACATGCTTCAATGACACTGTATAGATTTCTAAACATTCAGATTTAGTTTTTGATTTAGTCACCTCCAGTCTTTTGGGAAAGTTATTCATTAGATTTTTGAACATGGCTGTACAGTTCTTGTACACTGTGTATGAAAATGCTCTTCATTCACTGTTAAATATGTCATATTTCTACTGTCAATATTTTACGATGGGTAAAAGTGAACTACAGCCACAATCATTCATGATTTTTTGAGACCGTATGTCTTCTTAAACTTAAAGTTTTAGTTTTACTTACTTAAAGTAGTAGTGTTTGTCATGGCATTCCCCATATTTGTCCCTATTGTTTTTTTTTTTTTTGGAGGACCCTTGAACATTTGTTTCCGGATTCCATTTCCCAGTGTTCATAGCACCTCACCTGTCACAGTCACATGATGACAATTGAATTCACCTGCGACTTGTTCTGTTTGAATGATCTGTTTATTTATAGTCCGTGTTATAGTTAAGCTTAGTCTTGTGTCTCTGAGAGTTACTATTGCTATTGTTAACCTGTTTTTTGGTCTGTTTTGGTTAGCATTGGCTTTAGCCTTTAGTGTTTAGTTATGTCATTTCATGTTTGTGTTCGGATTTTGATTTTTTCTTTTTTTTTTAAGGTTGCATTTAACTTTATTGATACTTTATGTGACCGTGCCTATTGAGCAGTAAGTATTTTTGGCTAGGCTCTGTAGAAAGGTGAACAAATCATTAAGATCTGTTAAATAGTAACATTTTTAACTTAACATTTTTCAAAATGGATAATCAGTATTTAATTGAAATGAGTATAACATTTGTTAAACAGAGCTTAAAAAATAAAAACTATACTAATACATGGGCATGGCCTCCTTTTGCTGACCAACATCAATCCTTATGGTATGGATTTCACATGCTGATATGATCACATTTTCTTGCTGTGAATTCTATACCATTCTACCACATCCCAAAGATGATGATCTAGATTCAGATCTGGTGAATGGAAGGGCCAATAAAGAACTCAATTCAATGTCATGCTCATGAAACAAGTTTAAGATGACCTCTCCTTTGTGACATGGCACATCATGATGATGGATGCAGTCATTTGAAGATGGTAAATTGTCTCCATGAAGAGATACATTCTTAAATAGACTGTGGCATTTAAGCAACGATTGACTGATTGGTATTAATGAACCCAAAGAATGCCAAGAAAACATTCCACCAGCCTGGACTGTTGATACAATAATTTATGCTATTAATGCCAAATTCAGACAAGGTTCAATTTTCCAACTGTCTAATTTTATCTAATAGTGTTCAGTTCATGGCTGACAGAAGTGGAACTTAATATATTTTTTTCACTGTTGTAGCCAGGGAGGGTGATATGGACCAAAAATTATTGATATTTTTAAGTTTAATTTAATTGATACATGATATACAATGACCAGCCATAAAATTAACACCACATGACCAACATGTTAACCGTGATTATCAATTATATAAAAGTAAACTGGTGACAGGATCATGGGCACCCATAGCTTACCCATGTCCACTGGGACCAAAGACCAACAAGTCTGTCACAGAAAAGCCAATGCAACACAAACTGCCATGCATGGGCCCAGAACACTAGGAGCCCAAGGTTAAGGTCTCCAAACTTCCCAGATCCCAGTTCGATCCACCGAGGCCCCACCCCACAACTCACAGCACCCAAAGGATCAAATGCCAATATCATGGGGCCAAATACCGCAGCACATGTGACACCCTCAGGGGCCAGAACTACAATGGTCGTTATAACATTAATGGCTGATCAGTGTAGAAGACTTTTTGGGCTGTGAAGGCAGTTTCTTGATGCTGATTTTGAAGTGATGAATAATGTTTATTAATAATAATAATAATAATAATAATAATAAATTACCATTTTTACTTTTAAATGTTATATTATCCATTGGCGTTAGCATGGTAGTATATTTAAACAAAGCAGTACAAGTTGAAAACATCAAGTTAATGATCAGGGAGAGAGGGGTGGGCCTGTAAATAGTTTGAGAGTGAAAAGATGCAACATCAAACTAATATATATACTCAAACCATTTAAATAGCTCAACACATCTAATATAACAAGTGATTATAAGTCTAACAATGACTATCTCCAAAGTCAACACAAAATGCTATGTTTAATGACTACTGTAGTATCAAAATTATTTAACCCTTTGATATGAAACCTCTTTACTACTAAATAGAGCCCCTTTTAGCTTCATGATTTTCTGCAAACGTAATGTATAGCCAGACACTAGATTCTGGCAGTGTTTTTGGGGGATCTTAACCCATTCCTCAAGGGCAATAGCCCCTAGTTCAGTAAGATTCTTGGGTTTGTGTGCTGCAACTGCTTTTTTTTTCCAGGTGACAGTGATGGTCACTCTAGAACCCTCCAGGACTTCATGGCTTGGTAGAGATCATTGTCTTGTTGAAAGGTCCAATGACACCAAAGTTTCAGCTTCCTTGCAGATTGCATGACATTTTCTTACTTGATTGAATCCATCTTCCCTTCCAAGGAAGCAAAGCAGCCCCATAGCATCACAATGTTTTCCTGTAGACAGGGTGCACTTTTCTTAATATGCTTCATTCTTTCCCCTTTAAACATACCACTGATGTCATAGGATTCATTTAAGTTTTGAATTTACATCTTGGGGTGACCTTCAGTATGCGCCTTATAGTGCAGAGTGAAGCTTCAGTGCCTGCTGCCACCAAATCTTTCTGTAGGTCCTTTTGAGGTCGATCAAGGATCTTTCAACACTTGCCTCCTCGGGAATCTGGTAGCAGCAGTCAACGGCTTCCTCTTTCTGCCACGTCCAGATTGTGCAGGTACTGTTCCTTTTTTATATCCTTGTTTGTGCAAGTCAATGATCTCTTCTCTTACATTTATGGGCAACTCTCTTGACAACTCTTTTGACATTTCTGACAGAAAGTAGACCTATATCAAGTACACCTGAGTCATCTAATCTGTGCTTGAGACAACACCTGATTTACAAATTTGTCCTTTAATGAAGGATTTCATTTAGGGGGTTTAATAATTTGTCCATTTGCTTTAAGAAATCACTTGTAATATTATGGTGTTAAGCTATTTAAATGGCTCTTGTTTCCCTGACTTATTACAAACAGCTGCAAGTTAGTAATTTTGATATTATTGATATAAGTGGCACAGTTAGTGTATATATTGTGGTCTGGAAGAGACCACAATATATACACTAACTGTGCCCGCTTATTCATGCAATTGGAAGAGATGCCAATTGGGTTAAAGGCACTAGACACCTCAGGGCATATCAAAATAAATTACCTACAGCATGTCAAGGGGGATTCAAACTTTTGAGCTTGCTTATTAAGGTAACTGCTTACATTGTGTTTATCTGCAGAAGAGCACAGCTCAGCAACAAACCAAAACCTCGCTCTGGGTGCATATGCCACTTCTCTATTACATAACACTACCTGTGAATGTAGGGGTTGTTTGCTAATTATCGGTTTGATACTTGACAATGTAAAAATATAACTTTTTTTTTTTTTTTTTTTTTTTTTTTACTGCTATTTAAGTTGAGCCTAAATGACTTTTTCCTAAATCTACGAAAAATCTTCAAAGGCAATTTCAAGAAAGGGCTTCCACCTTATTATCTACTAATCAGTCCGTGGCCAATATGTAACTCAGGGCACAAAGCATGATATGCCAGTCCATTGTGGGGCACAAGCACACACACACACTATGGGCAATTTGAAAACACTGATTGGGCTAATTGACCTAATCCACAGACCTTGGGACAGAGTAAGGAAACCAGAGTAACCGTAAGAAGCAGTTCGTTAAGTGACATAATGTATGAGGCCGAAGTTCTTTTACCCAAACATGAGTGTTTAATTTTTTTTTTTTCTTGTGTTCTTGCTGTTTAGGACAATTGTCAAAACAAGCATGTTTTTCCATGACATGAGCCCCCAAAGATCAAGAGCAGTTACCTGGTCCATCTTAGTGTCTAATCCCAGCTTAATTTTGCTCAAGAACTTCTTTGTTGTAGTCACACTGTCACCTTAAAAATAATGTCTGAGATAGGCCTAGACTATCATTAATGATAAAGACTGCACTGATAAAGACTCCACTACACTAACACCACTGCCAGGTGAATTTAATAGCATTGATAATCAATTATATACCATTAAATAGGAAAATTTTAATAGGATAATTGGCAGCATCATTTATGCCTGTGGGGACCAAATACCAGCATGTGTGGGACAATCCCACAGAAAAGCCAATGTAGCACAATTTGCTGAAAAACATAATAAAAAAGGTATAAGAACTCTGTGAATCACTACCTGCTGTGTATGGGGTTCAGCATGCAAAGTGTTCAAGGTTGCACTAAATATACGTTCACATTATACATTGTTTGACTGTGACCATACCGAATCCCTCCCTCTCTTCTGCTCTATCCTCTTCTCTCTCTTTTCCTCTCTCTCTATTTCTCTTTCACTCTCCCTGTCTCTCTGTCGAGGTACACATGTCGCTCCTGAGCTGCCAGTGATCCAGACCCCCTCTGACCTCTGGAGCTGTCTGACTCATCCTGGTGTCCTGCTTCTGGTTGGAGATCTCGTCGCATGCATACCCCGTGTGGTCTGTGGTGACTGGGGACGGTTCCACTTTTCCATGAAGACGGTTCTGTTCTCTGAAGACTTGTGACTGCAGTCACTCGATAGTTCAGGACTGGAATTTCCTACAGTCTACCTGAGCCTCCAATAATGAACTGGACTCCATATTAACTTAAACACATCTGTTATACTGAACTTCCAGTCACACACAGTATGATGCACATCAATCCCTGCTATTTGTTATCACCCAAATGAGGATGGGTTCCCTGTTGAGTCTGATTTCTCTCAAGGTTTCTTCCTACTACCATCTCAGGGAGTTTTTCCTTGCCACTGCCGCCGTCATCCTCGGCTTGCTCATTATAAACTTCAAATATTATTTTGATTATGTAAAGCTGTTTTGCAAAAATGTCAATTGTTAAAAGCGCTATACAAATAAAAGTGAATTGAATTGAATTAAATTGTTGATCATAATTCGACTGGGTATACTGTACATGGAAAGTGCCGAATAAACAAATCTGATCCATTGAGTAACCACCCCTCCACTCATAGCACCCAAAGGATCGCCTGCTAATGTCCTGGTGCTACACTACAGCACACCCCAGAGGTCTTGTGGGGTCATGCCTTGAAGCGCCAACACAATATTGGACTTCATGTTCTATGTTTTAATGTTATGGTTGATCAGTGTATGTTGTAATATTTCACATTACATTTTTATTGCATCTTTAAATCATAGATGAAAGAAATGAGTAAGAAACTTGGCAGGCAGTCATTGCTACTGACATCTTTAGTACTGGTAGAAATGGTACCTGAGCCAGAAACATTAATCAGCAAATCTATGTGAAATTGTTTCATCAATCAGCACCAGCGCTGTACACTATTTTTAGCTCTACTAGTGTATCTTGGCATAGTCTCTCTGCTTACCTGGGTAAGAAGGATAACCAAACTCTATGGGTATTTAGGAAGATAAGATGAGGGATCGTGAGTATTTGCCAAGTCTTGCCACAACATTTCAATTGTAAAGTGATAGTACATCAACTGCTGTAACTTTAGACCTTTTGATTTTACAGCTTTCTAACCTATTTAATAAACATAAAATTGTATTCATCCAGAAACCACAAGGAATAAAAACATACAGAGTATGCACTCTATTTGTTTCTAAATGTAATACAGGAAATATTAATAATTTTGTGCTAGTAGTACATTAATATTTTCAAGCAGTTAAGATTTAAAACAAAAACAAATATGTTAATAAATGATGGAAAAATGTTAACTTCACTTGCAAGAGTCTGTTATTTATTTATTTATTTATTTTTATTTTATTTTTTTTGCCTGTCCACATTTAAGTACATGCAAGGTCAATGAAAGGTTGCAGATCCGGAATAGTGTACCCATTCCTTTTTTCCTGTACGTTCATGCAGCTTTCCGGCCGGAACCCCGCTTTCCCAGATCCTGGAATACAGATTGTTATCAGGCTGGTGTTAGCACACTGCATTCTTTAACAGGAAAGAAATGTGCACAAAATATCCGATTCTGTTTTGGATGCTGTGAGAAAAAAAAAGCACACATTGAAAAAATGCTCACAATACAAACATATAATGTAAATGTATATACGTGTGTGTGTGTGTGTGTGTGTGTGTGTGTGTGTGTGTGAGAGAGAGAGAGAGAGAGAAAGCGAGAGCACACACGAGTGTACACGCACACCTTCATGTAGTTTTTACCTACCTAAAAAACAAGCCATGCATTACATAAAAAAACAACCTAGGGTCTGCTGAAACTAAATTTCCTTTGAACTGAGTAAGAGTGACGGGTCTGGGCCTGTTTGGCTAATCCCAAGGCAAGGATTAGCCATGCCATCATCATGCAACTGAAACTGTAAGCAGTAAATCTGCCATGGGGCGCAGCTAAACTTGAATTATCTTTCACATACAGAACATTTCAATTCCTTTCTGTCTTCATCGGTTTTTTTTTTTTTTTACTGGAAGCTGCAAATCACTTCCTGTTCATCCCACATGAGTGTCTCTGTGTATTTGTATACGTGTGGTACACATGGAGATGAGTAAAGCGTAGGAGTGTTTTGAGGCCTCGGGTCAGGACGTGGCTAATGATTTCCACTTACCTACAAAGATGACTGACATTTACGAAGCACAAATATTATGTTAGCAGCTTAGCTTTGAAGCCAAGTATCAGAGGCAGAATCAGTGTTTCCCAAAAGTGGTTGAAGTTGTTTGTGATTGTCATGTATACAGTTTGGGACTGTTCTGTTAAAGGTGTGGAATGTGATTTGTTATTTTAAGGAACAGTTTGACAGATGTACGTAAACTGCACAATATATTAGTGTTGCTCAAACTAGGTGGAGGCAAATGACCTCTTGTGTTGATATAAATGTGTGTGTGTGTGTGTGTGTGTGTGTGTGTGTGTGTGTGTTTTGTAGAGCATTTCACCTTCCACTCTCTAAAGAATATTATACACTTTATATCCATAGCAGATGCACATT
This sequence comes from Heterobranchus longifilis, assembly GCA_028570985.1. Lineage (NCBI taxonomy): Eukaryota > Metazoa > Chordata > Actinopteri > Siluriformes > Clariidae > Heterobranchus > Heterobranchus longifilis. Next base: position 4,182,728 of record JAOVVB010000035.1, on the reverse strand, counting down.
CCACGAATACATAACACTATACGACTATATTTAAGTGTAAAAGTTTTAGCACCATCGCTTTTAAAATCATGGTGATTTAATGTGATTAGTGAGTGATGTTTGTTTGTTTGTTTGTTTGTTTACTTACTCGTTTGTTAGCACAGGCACTCTTTACCTTCAGGGGTTCAAATCTTGCCTAGGGTCTTTTGTGTGAAGTTTCCATGTCCTCCCCGTGCTTGATGGGTTTCCTCCCACAATTCAAAGACATACATTTGTAGGCTAATTAGTGTTTCCAAGTTGTCCATAATGTATGATTTGGGTGTGTGAGTGTGTGTGCGTGTGCTTGTGCCCTGTAATAAAATGGCACCACATTAAGCGTTTGTATTGCTTTGTGGTCTGAATAATCTGAATTAGGTTCAGGGGTGGATGGATGTTTCAGAATAAACAATACTGTGCAAAAGTCTTGAGCCACCCATTATTTCTTTCTTTTGATTGCAAAGAGCAAGACTTTGATTCATTTTAATGAAGTCTTGAGGAATAATTCTCCAGGCTTCCTGACTGACTTTATTTGACTCTCATTACCTCTCCAGTTCCTGTACCTGACCAGTTCCAGAAAACAGATTTTTGTTTGTTAACTTATATTACTTAAGGCATTACAGGTGCAAATGATGACAGACGATCATTAATATACTGATATCAGATGGTGATTAATATACTTGTGATAACTCTTTTTTTTGCACAGTACTGTCTCCTTGTTCTTAATTTCAGAAGTATATTTTTGTTGTTGATTCTTAGCATCCTGAAATACTTATGTTTAATACCTTTCTCCAGCTCTGTGGAAGGTGAGCGCATTTTTTTTGTTTGTTTTATGCCTTGTAAAATCGGTTTGCTTCATTCGTACAATTCCTACAACCCTAGAATTACACTTAAGTCACCTGAGATACACAGTGATGATGGTTACAGTGAGGACTGGGGAAAGCATTTCTTAAAATTTCACTTGTTCATATCTGCAAATATATGGATATCTTGTTTCTATATTAATTGTTTACAATAAGAGTACAACAGTACAGCAGGATGATGAGGGACGCGTGTGGAGGAAAACGTGCCTCTAAGCCGATAGGAATGTTCAGTTAGAGTTGCTCAACAGCGACTGTTACCAGAGTGACGTACAGCAGCGTCAGTGGAAGTACACAAAACAAAAGACAGCAATGTGGGAGGGAAGATGGGTCTTGTGAAGGTTACAACATACATTTCCATACTGACTGATGCAACTGTGCTCATTATTGTAACAGTGATTATTTTATAATAATCAATAAGTCATTTTGTGGTTATGTCGTTTGCAATAGGTGTTAACATACCAAGGTTACGGGTTTTACAATTCATACGAAGGAAGCGTGTCCCTGAAGACGTTGCGGAAGTTAAGGAATGGCGATATCGCAAGTGAAGTGGCATGCAGTGAACAATTCACACACTGTATGCCAGCTGACTCTTTTTATCAACTAGAACAGGGAAATCATGTTTACAAGCTTAGTGCCAACATTTGCTAGCAGAGAGCATATGAATGACCACTGCACACCATTGTGTAGCGTGTGTTATGTGTGTGTGTTTATGTATATGAATGAGCATTGGCCATGCCTGGTTTTTAACATTACTCAAATAAACACTTCTCATTTGGCCACTTCCAAGCTAGCCGGAGAGAGGAGCCAGAGGAAATCATACACAATGGATGCCTGTGCATGGGAGTGCATGTGAAAAGGCTTTCCCACACATGCGCACACATGAAATGCTAATAAAATACCTGCATTTCTTTAAGGAAACTATTAGCTGATTGACAGCATGTCTGATAATGACACGATAATACGCAGAGAACGACAGCCTGAGTTCGGCAGGCGCTTGATGCGTGTAACAGCACGGCTCTCTTTTGTTTCCTGAACGTTTACTGTATGTATACAGTATGTACAGTAGGCCGGTATAGCGCCGGATTAAAGAGGCATATAAGAATGGAAGGAAATGCATGCTGCGATGCAAAATCAGTCACAAAGTACAGTTGCTTCCTTAACATGTCTGTATACAGTGTGCTGTTTTTGGCTCACAAAACTAAGCTCATCACATGAGTAGATGTGTTAGAGTGAGTATAGAGTACATGTGAGTGAGTGTGTGTGTGTGTGTGTGTGTGTTGCAGGGTGATTTAGAATGAGCTAATCATATTAGCTTCCTCAGCCATGCCAGATTTTAAAGAACACTTTCTCTCTCTCTCGCTCTCCTTGTGTATGTGTGTGTGTGTGTGTGTGTATGTATAT
>JAOVVB010000035.1:4163317-4178387 GCA_028570985.1 Heterobranchus longifilis | reverse complement strand
CGGCTCCTTCAGCAGCAGGGGCGGCACAGGTATCATAGATAATAGAAAACCGCTTAGCGGCACAGATTATTATTTTTCCCTCCATTCATTATTTTGAAATATAATTAAGCTCCCATAACAAAGGAAATAGTTGCATTCCTTGTAGCAGCACTGCACCCATGTATTGGAAATCAGCATCCTAAACTGACACGATTGGCTCTTAAGTTAAGGTAATACATTTTTTTAATTATTAGTCTATTCAGGTCATCTACCAAATGCACAGTAGTACGCAGTACCTGCTGCATGTGGTCAGAATGTATACATGTTTTACTGCAGTATAAGATGGAATTAATAGCACAAGTGTTTGAGTCACTGTTAAACAAGAATCTCTAAAACGCATTTTAGAAAGCCTCACTCATTTTTATAGATAGGCAACAAACATTTCAATAAAGTTCATCATTTATTTCATTAGGTTATCCAAGGGATTAAATCAATGCATTATTTATACTGAAGAGATAATGTTCTATAAACTGATACAAATACAGACATAAACAGTAGATGCATTAGTCTTTTGTTTGTTTTTAGTTTGCCCCAGTAGTAGCTTAGTAGTAGAGTAACCTAAACACAGTCAGGTGGGTTTAAGATATTTAGACTATCTTCCTGGAAATTGTAATCATATGCTGATTAAAGAAACCAATTGGACTAGCCTCTAGTGGTACACAGCTACACTACCTGGCCAAAAGAAGGTAACCATTTCAGAAGGTTCAAATTACAGGGCTGCATCAAACAAAGAAAACAACTAAGGAATTTTAAAATAACTGAAATTGGATTAAGAACCCTTTAACACCTTATCAAAAACTGAAAGCATAGAGCTGAACTGTCAACTTTTTAAAGAAACATCGTCAGAAAATCATGAATGGAGATCCTGTAACACTTAGTGAATTGCATGCTAAAAAAAATCAACAGTAAAAAAAGTTAAACCATTTACACGGGACTGGGACTAAACAGCTGTGTGGCCACAAAAAAAACACTTGTTAGTAAGGCTAATTAGAAAAAAATGCTTTATTATGGAGCATTAAGATTGGACTTTGGAGCAATGGAAAAATGGGGTCTGACGTGTCCAGAGTGACCCTATTTTAGAGCGATGGGTGTGGCAGTGTAAGAAGATAGGTGCATGAAGTGATGTACCCATCATGCATAGTGCACACTGTAGCCAGTGTTATGATCTGGGGTTGCTTCGGTTGGTCAGGTCCAGACTCAGCTGAAGGAAGTCAGCTGATAACCTGAATGTACTATTATGCCTATGGAGTTTTTTTCCCCCCTGATTGCACAGGCATATTTCAGAACTCAAACTATGAAAGAGTGGTTCTGGGAGCATGAGGAATCATTTTCATATGTGACCTGGCCACCACATTGTAAGCTAAAATTAATTGAATGAAATTCTTGGTGTGTGACTTTTTTTTTTTTTTGGGCCAAGCAGAGTAGATTCCGAAAGTGTTTCCAGAAAACTAAAACCAAAGGAAATCAGTTAAAAAAATCTATTCAATTCAGTTTTATTTATATAGTTCTTTTAACAATGCTCATTGTCGCAAATCAGCTTTACAGAATAAAAAACATTGTGTGAGGAAATATTAATTAATTATAATTATCAGATTATTGTTGATGTGTGAAATGGGGCTGAGGGTGCCAAGGAAAAACTCCCTGAAATGGCGATAGAAACCTTAGATAGAACGATAGAAGAAACCTTGAGAGGAACTGGACTCGACAGGTAATCCAACCTCATTTGGATGATAATTTTCTATTGTTGACAAAATATTAATTGCTTGCTTTGGGAAAGACTTGCTGTTTTCAAAGATAGATGTGAAGTGTCTTCACCCTCTCATTAGATGTGAAAGTGCATGAGTTAAATAAAGTTATCCCTTTGTTTTGGTCATTTGTTATATTTTCTGAACTAAAAGTAACTTCATTTTTTTCAACGCAGAAACAGAAATATGGAACACGAAACTGACACTGGTATTGAATTACACAGCTAGTGTGTAATAAACTGGCACTAGTAGTTTTTTTCATGTGTTTTGAATTCATGGTGACACCGTAATTCAGCTCTTTAAATGTCCTTACTGGCCAAGTTGATTATTGCTCATGAGGTTAGATCAAATCTAACCCCATGGGCAGTAATCCAATATTTACACAAGCACGCCTGATGTTCTTACTGCCTGTTAAGGATACAAGCCCATACATGGATTTCCTGTTCAACAACCAGCAGAAATGACTAGTGATTCGAATACTGTCATTTCTAAGGATTGGTTAGTATTTCAAAGTTTAAAAACAAAACAAAAAAAAACTCATTGTATTGTGTGTCCCTGTAAACAGACCCCTTGAATGAGATGCGGGAATCTACGTACTACAAACACTTCAGTGTGAGAGCATAAACAATGCAAGACAAAGAAAGAGCCAGCACTCAGAATTACAAAAGATGTCTCAGTATCCTGTTAGATTTTACTAAAATTAAATAAATAAATAAATAAATAAATTATGAAAATGACCTCTGACCGACTTTAGGGTGCAGCGTTTCAGAATGAAATAGAAATTCAAATACACACACAATGTTTCGGTGTGTTCTACCTTGTAGCAAAACCTTATGCAGAAGATCATGAGCAGTACTAATTTAATACTGTATGTCACTTGTACACCTGATGGAAGATTAATGCACTGTGCTGACTGCTATTTGATTTCTTACACCGCAGAATTGCAACGCTACCCTTTTATAGCTTTGTAGGTCACTGCATGGGTCCTGAGGTTCCTTCATAACCATTGGATATGAGTGAAGTAACTCCTTTGACCCACTTGAAATAAACTGATACAAGAGCAAACTAGAGTATGGATAGCTTGTGATAACACATTTTATACCTGTTCTTTGTTAAAACAAAGATTTTCTTACCCTCATTTCTAATAAGATCAATGTAAATTGTATTTATAAAGCATTAATTTAGAAGGAAATCCGGTTGCTGTATGAAAAGTAAAAAGATTTTTCCTGTTTCCATTTTTTATGCAAATCATAATTTTGTTCAGCATGTTTAATTTGCTTTTATATGTCTAAATTTGGCACTCACAGGCCATGTGTTATTAGACATAACATACTAAGAGAGATTGGGGTGTCAAGTGGGATAAGACTGGTGCATTTACTTGAGCTAAAATGCAATTGGGGGATCTTGGAATCCTAAAATATTTTTGTGGCACGTTTTAAAATCTTTTTTTCAATGTATCTTGGGTACTTTTACCTTCGCATGCATTTTTATGATAATCCATTATAAATATAAAAATACAGATGTAATCCGGATATGTAAGACACTTTGAATGGATGAATGGATGCCGAATATTACTTTTAGACATAAGTGCAGAATGCCTAGTGAAAACACGTTAAAAGTGAAAAGTTACCATGTTCCAAACATTTGTACATTTGAATGCAATTTCTCATAAGATCAAGTTTTTTTCTTTCTTTTTATAATTGATTAACTTTAAACAATATACTACTGCGTAATATACAGTACTGTCTGACCATTGCCTGCTGTTGCTTGTAGCAGGATTAATCTCCATTGGAATGTGTTAAAGTGTTTGGCACACGAGGGAAATGGCGCTGAGTACACTGAAGCATGCTGATTCAAACGCGGCATAGGAGACGTGCCAGGGTTCCTGTCGCTTAGTTAGCATATTGTTAGCAGCTTCTGTCACTGCCTGGGAAACGGGCCGGTACAACAGCACTTCTTCACTTCCGGAACCGGCGTCCATCTATTCCGCGCGCAAGGTCACGTATCACAGTTGCCGAGCGGCGGCGCGCTTTAACTGCGCGCTCCCGGCCTCACTAATGCGCGCTTCGCTTTGATGGGAGTCAGTCTGATTGACATGGGTGTGAGCAGATGCACCCGGGACGACGTCACTTGGCGTCATCAATGAGCTTACTGGGGGGTGTTAGGGTGTGTGCGCTTTCTAAAGAGAGAAATGGAGGATGCAGTTGTTCATCCAATATATAGACCATTGACGGCTAGGATTTTGTTCTGTGCGCGCCAATTGGACATTGAAACGTTAATCAATACACACATATTAATCAATTCAATCATTTAACGCGCGAGATTATAATTAATGAACTTATGATCTCTTTCACTTTTGCCTGATTGGGAGGTGGGAAAGTTTTGCCATGAAACACTGAGCTCACGTGTTCTGTAGTTCTCACTATCACTGATATCATGGAAATGAGGAGTTCTGGTGTCTAAGTGATTATGTTCTGTCTAAACAAATGCATTTGATTTGTATGCCCCAGTGTACACAGTCTTGATTAAAGGAAAGATTGAATTTTATTGTGTCATGCCATATCATACTGTGCTTCTTACCATGTTTAACCCCTTGCTGCTGCTGCTGCTGCTGCTGTGTGTGTTTGAAGTAGACTAATTGGAGTCACGCAAGTCCAAAAAGAGATTGCATCACTAGATTGTGTTTTGCTCCTCACTCCGGCACCACGTGTCATCAAAATAAATAGGATAGGTCTACTGACGCATTGTGCGTGTTGTATGAAAATAAGCGAACTTCCCGGCCGTCCAATCAGAGCGGTCTGAAATTTCAACTCCTTCTTTTCAGAAATCATTAATATCTCCGGACGCGTCAAACATTAACGTGCCAGTTGCTCCTGGAGCGTATAAATACTCGGCGCGTCGAGGGCAGAGCTTAGTCATTTCACCGGGCTTAAGAAGGAGAACACCAACTAGAAGGAGAAATCACAGGAGAAACGAATCCCAAGTAGTCGCTAGTTTGCGTGCTCGAGCGTTAGGGGTTTTTTTTTTGTTTGTTTATCATATAGCTATTTGTATTTGATCGTTTTGGAATGAGCGGAGTCTTTCTGAAGTTGCTCCACGCGGTGGTACTTGGCGCGGTCCTCTCAGCGCCACAGCTCCGCGCTTCGCCGCTCCTGGAGCCGATCCGGTGCGCCGAGTGCACCGCGGAGCGCGAGGCTGAGTGTCCGCCGGTGGAAGCCGGTTGCGAAGAGGTGCTGCGGGAGCCCGGATGCGGCTGCTGTATGGCGTGCGCTCTTAAGCGAGGGGATGCGTGCGGCGTCTACAAGGCGCCGTGCGGCTCGGGGCTGCGCTGCCTCCCCGCACCTGGAGAACTGCGGCCGCTGTATGCGCTCACACGGGGTTATGGCGTGTGCACTGAGATCGGGGAGGACGTGCAGACCCGCACGCAGCCGGCGTCAGGTAGGAAGCCTATCCTCCAAAATCCTTTACATGAGCTTTTCTAGAGCGGATAAAAAGACCGGCAAGATGCTCGTGTGCTCTAACGTCTTAGTTCGAGCCGCCGATTATACCAATAGTATCTGGAGTATTTTTTTTTAAATCATCCATAACTCATTCGCTTTTCTTCTCCAGCTCAGCCCGAACTGGATGGTTATGGTCGGAGTGAGGCTTCTGCAGGTTCTGAAGCCGGCTCACAGATCGTCGTGCCGAGCCACATCAAACCCTACGACCCGTGGCTCCTCAGTGGCGCTCAGGAGAGCATGAAGTCTAAAGGGAACAGCTACAGAAGGAAACTTGTCGAGCAGGTGGGTACACTACCCAGAAAAAAAGTTTTAATTGGACTATAACAAAATAGTAGCCTAGTGTATATATATATATATATAAAAAAAATCAACCGGGAACACAGTGACATGTAGGTAACATTTTCACCCACTAGAGGGCAGGATAACACACAAAAAATGGAATTTGGAAACTGCATGCATATGACATGCAAGACTCTTTGAACGATATTGTGAGAGTAATTACATCACCTCTGATAGTAGATGTCATTAATCTACACCTGAAAATTAGAATCCAAAGTGCAGTAGAATATGTGAACCTTATCTTAGGGAAAATAATCTAGATATTAGAATTTCAATTAATTTTGTCTCCTTCACTAACTTTGTATCAAACTTTTTAATCTTGACCTTTTAAGTAGTAAAATTATGTTGTTTTCTTCTTTTGTCTCAGGGTCCTTGCCATGTGGAATTAAAAAGAGCTCTTGAAAAGATTGCTCGAACCCAACAGAAGCTGGAAGAGAAGCTGACAAAGTTCTACCTGCCTAACTGTGATAAACAAGGCCTGTACAAATCTAAGCAGGTAAACATAAAGCATTACTAGCTTATACAGATTATTCTTGGTGTAAGAGTATCTCTTACCCTTTAATAATGAAATGATTGGAATGCACAGATAGTTGCATGTTTATTAAGTTAAGTGTCTCAAATTAAGGTTAAACAGAAGTATGTGATAAAAACATACACACATTGTACTTGGTACTACATCTTCACTCTGCAGTGTCAGAGTCAGAATCAGTCCAAACACAGTTTCTTGACTTTCTGCAGTGTGAATCGTCCCTGGATGGCCAGAGGGGGAAGTGCTGGTGTGTGACGCCGTGGAATGGAAAAAAGATTGCGGGATTCAGTGAACTTCCCACAGATGCCGATTGCCCTCATGAGCTCAATCACTGATCACACAACCACAGATGCATAGAAATTCAGGATCTGAGGAACTCTTCCACTCATGGACTATTTCCACAAACATATACATACAGAACATTATGCCACTGACTTTTTTTCTATGTTCTATTTATTTATTGTAGCCTTCATGTTTTTTTTTAATGCAGGTACACTGTTGTTTAAATTAGTGAATATTAGTTCACTAAACCCACCAAAAAAGAAAACTATTATTTCATTTTTTTTTGTTTCTGAAAGGATTCTGTATGAATATGTTTATATTTACTTTAATACATACATGTATATTTATTTAAACTGAATGTATTCATATAATTATTCGGGTAAGAATATTTATACCTTTATGCCTTATTATTGTTATTATTTTTGTATGGAGTAAAATTGTATATGTTGAGTGTGTTTTTATCAGTGTCTGTCATCTTATTTTACCAACTGAGTGTTGGTAGGAATCAAAATGGAAAAAAGCACTGCATGACCAAACCACGTTGTCACTGCATAAAGCGTTCCATGCATTTTACGTTGTTACACTGTTGACCTTTTTTGGTCTCATTTCCTTTATATTATTGCACAATTAAGTGAAGAAGACTAAAGCTTTCACAATTCTCTACTCTGTTCTGCAGTGCATTATGGGTATTGGTCTTTATATCTTCTGAAATGGGTAACTGCTTGTTCCTACCTCTGTTTTTGAAGATTTATTGTATCTGTGTTATTTCTGAGAGACCTTGCTTTTGACAGTGTGGCTTTTCGACCACAGGACCACTTAAGATTGAGTGCTTATATTTGGAGCGTATACATTTGTTATAATGGTATGTGTGCGTACATGCATACATATAAAATGTGTGCGTGTGTGCCTTTTTAATAAATTGTGGGAGAAAATGTCTTTCTTCTTGTGTCACTTTGTGTGCCCTGAAACATGGCTCAACTCAGCTGCGTTGACAACTATTAAACAAAGCATTCAACCCAATTTGCCAAACACTGTCAATAAATGTATCTGAAAAAAAAAAACTTGAAGCATAGGTTATCTTTCTTTCTTCTTAAAATATACCTTGCCAAGTCATGATTATGCTCCTGTGTGCCTTTAAAAAAATTGCCTGTGGGCAGAAATCTATTTGCGAACATGTGCATCCTTATCGTGGTAATCGCCAACGGCGCTGTGCACTAATTTTAGCTTGGTATTTGGGGGAACCAGGCTCTGCTTTCTGCAGTGCCTTTGACCTGTTCTCTGTTTGTGCTGGTCGGGCACAGGAATGCCTCCCTCCTGCTGCCCAAGCAAGCAGCCTCTCTGGCACCATTCACTGCACTCATTTTTCCCCATCTTAAGTTCTTTAAGTGGCATGTGAAATGCAGGTCTGCTTAAACCTGTGAAATTGACTTATACATTGGGTTGGGTAGTCTAATGTGAATTGTGGCCTCTATATGGAATGCAGTGTCATGGTGTCTGGACAGAGTTACATCTTCTTTGGATGAAGAATAATAACTCTTTTATAGGTATAAATGTAATGTTCTCTTAAAATGACCGGGAGGCAAAGAATATAAACGTGATTGCGTTCCCAAAACACTGTCAGTATAAAATGCAACTTAAAGCTACACTCAAAAAAATAGTTAACATGTTTGTCAAGGCAAACACAGAAACCAATTGGAGAAAAATGCTATGAATGTCATGAGAAATGTCTGTTGTATGCTATTTCTTTTATAAATTGTACCAATAACAACAAAATTACATTAAATTGTAACATTCTTTACAATTGACTACACATCTACTGATTTATTTATGTGTATTTTATTGAGCACTGACAATGAAAGAGCATTATATATGAACAGTAGTGCTGCTGGCATGCTTTTATCAATTCAAACAGAGACCAGAAGTCACATATAAATTAAAATAGTATTTATTTTTATTTTAAAAAATACATTAAATAAAAATTATATATGAACAAAACCATTTGCCTTTCTTAAAGAAAGGCATAGCTGTGTAATATTTATTTTAGTAACAAGAAAAGCTTTTAAACAGATCAAAATTCTTTCAACTGATAAAAAAAAAATGTACAATTACCCGTGAATGGAGAGATCCTTAAAAGTGACTTGCGGCTATGAGTGGCCCTAACATTGCACAACAGAATGAGGAACGGCAAGCGATTTTTCTTAACTTAACTTTTTTGTAAGCTTTAATGTAAGTCAACATGCAGGAGCTTAGCTTTGCCATAACCAGTGCTGGTCTTTCCTGTATATATACGTTTCAAGTCGTGTATTTCCACGCTCATTACCCCTGGGGCCTGCCATGTTAATAATTAGCATGGCATTTAGGTTAGTATAATAATATATATAATAAATTGTAATGATTATTTTCTTTCTAACGTTATATTATGTTTTCATCATTCCTATGAATTAATGAATACTAGATAGAAAACTAGATTACAGATACAGAACCTAGATAAGGTAATACTGTAGACAAAGTTGATTTACAAAAAGGTACAATAAAAAAGATTTGAATAAAAGAAAGCCGTGACAACAGCGCACTCACAAACACACACACACACACACACACACACACACACACACACACACACACACACACACACACACACACAAACAAACAAAAACAAAAAACTAGCTGTTAATATAAATAAGCAGAATCCTTTGAGCCCCAGAAAGGTTAGGAGTGGCACTTAGCTTAACTTTAACATTCATGTTGTTTTAGCTTAATTCAAAAGCACATCAGTAAATGCAGAGCTGAAAACATACTAAACCAAAGATTATCTGCAGATTAACTTTATCTTACAGTTAGCTAAGATTTAGCCATGTATCTTAATAGAAAGACCCAAGAAACCTGAAGACGTTTCATATTACAACAGAACCATCTCTTGACTTAACTAAAAAACGCATTAGTGATTATATTCCCAAAATGTGTTGTTTTATTTTATTTCCTGTTGTGCAATCAGTGAGTCACTTAGTCCTCAAAAACAAGTGAAAAGAATGAGCTTATATGCCTTTTGTAGATAAATAACTTCAATATTTAAAATTCACATGCCTTTTTAGACACAAAGCTGGCTAAAAAAAACAAAAACAAACAAAAAAAAAAAACAGATATATACCAATCAGCCATAACCCAACATTAAAAACCAAACATTAAGACCAATAATTGTGTAGGTTTCCCTTATGCCACTGGGGCAGCTCTGTTCCACCTGAGCATGACTCCACAAGTCCTCTGGGGTGTGCTTTATGTTAGCGATGGATCCTTTGGGTGTATGGATGCTCGGTTGGCTTGAGATCTGGGAAATTTGGAGGTCAGATCAACAACCTTGAGCTTTTTGCCTGCTGAGCCCTATATGCAGCAGGCTGTGATGCATTGAGTGTTCTGATACCTTTCAGAATCAGACCAGACAGGCTTGACTTTAGCCCCAACAGGTATAGGTGAGCCTTGGGTTCCCCTGATCCGTTCACCAGTTTACTGGTATATAACAATACTTTCAATTCACCAGGCAGTGGTGTTAGTGTTGTGGCTGATCAGTGTATGTAACTAGAAAGTTAAAGAATGGAAAACAATTTTTGTTCTTTGTTTTGCTCTTCGCCCAAATCTGTCTGTGAAATAAGAAAAGATCTAGCACCAACATGTCTTGAGTCTATAAGTAACTTTTTTTGTATATAATGTATAATATAAATGTACATATATTTTATACTTTTTTTGGGGGGGGGGGGATAGTGTTGAGGGGTTAAGCTTTTGGCTGATTCTGTGCTACTGAGCTACTGGGAGTGGGGATACCTCTTTGGCACCCTCTATATTTCAAGTAATTTCTCAGGAGGTCAGACAATGAAAAAAAAAATCCCAACATCTGTACTGCAATCAAAAGACAAGCTATCCAATAGGGTCACTGAACTGATCTCCAAGCTGTTAGTTTGGGTGAAGTAACCGGACAGCATTTAAAGAGGCAGAGTATTAAACACTAATCATTATTTGCCAAATTTCAGTCCAAACATTGTTTAGGCAGTGAGCTGAAAAAAGGAAAATGACTGCCAGTGATCAGTATTGAGCTTTGGAGTGCATACATATTGTTTCATTGTCTTACACAGTTGCTGAAAAGTTTCAGAAGGATGAGTATTGTGCAATTTGTGCAGTCATTTGATGAAATGCACAAGATGTCAAACATACCAACTGACTTTTACAGCACTGGGAGCAATATTTTGTCAAGTGCTCTGTAATATATTTTAGTGCATTAAATATATACTGTGTATTATCCATTTGGAAGCATGATGTAGCTTTGATTAAATCAGTTACTCCGTCTTCCTACCAGCTGAACAAAAAAACGGCTGGTAAGAAAACGTTCATCAGAAATCATGCAGTTGTTCTCCTACATGGTTAAGCTGCAAGTGACCGCACAAGTGATCACACAAGGAAAAATAAAAGAAAGAAAGAAAGAAAGAAAGAAAGAAAGAAAGAAAGAAAGAAAGAAAGAAACACACTGAAATGACTTGGTCATTGCAAAGTCATTCAGTGTGATGAATAGGTCCTCGAATAGCATAAATTTAAACACTATGCTCTTAGATTAGTGTCTAGATATGGACATCTGTAATAGACTGGGGTAGTTGTTCAGTGAGGGACCAAAGTGCATCAAGTGCTTGTGCTTCAGATGGAGCCAATGGCAAGAGCAGGCCAATACTACTGAGCTTGCCCAATTCAAACAGTCTTACACCAGAAGGGCAGAGACAGGATGTGATGAGAGACAGTGACAGTCATGGCAGTGATTTGTTCAAGGCGCTTCATTTCACCAGAAAAAGAAAATGGCCAACCCCATGTACTTTCAGTCAAACCCTTATACTTAAGAAGGTGTCGGACATAACCAAAAGGTCAAATCAAGCCCAAAGGGTAATTTAGATATTTCTTTTGTTGGTGTAATCCAAATGGTGCCCACATTGGGCTATAATAAAAATAGAACAGCACAGATCTTCCCCTCCTTCCCTCGCTACCTCCCTCCCTCCCCCCCACTCTCTCTAATCCCATGTTGCGTGAAAGTGACCTGATGAGTCCCTGATCCGGTGCATAGGTGGGGTGCTCAGAAATAGGGCACCACCTTTAAAAAAATCTCCCTTTCCCTATTTTCACTGTGGATTCATACTATTCAGAGAAGATCTTTCTCCCTCTTCAGCTTTCCTTCAGTCTCTCCTGCATTTCCCATTTATTTTTCTTAGTTGTAACAGTGGACTTGGCTGTGTTCTTTGCCCTCGTAGCCTGGCAGAGGCTGTCCATACTTGTCCACGCACCAACACTGACCGCGTTTATGGCCTTTGGATGGACGACACTGTAAGGAGATAGAAAAATGGATGGAAGTGTTAGAGACATGTATATGTAAAGATAACTGCCTCCAAATGGAGGAAGAAACAAACATGGCCAAAAAAACCCACATTTCTCCCAGAATATCTCACCCAGGTGACAGAGAGTAACACCACTACTAGAAACTAGAGTTAGAGAGACAGTAAGACTGAGACAGAGAACAAGACAGGGAAAAAGTAATAATGCAATTTAGACAACATTAGTCCTATTGGTGTATAAAATATATTTAGTTATAAATTGTTGAATCTAAATTATTATGCATTTATGCATTGCATTATATTGCATTATCATGCAATATTCTTTATATATCTTTTTATTTGGCAGTGTGGGAAAAAATATCACAATCTCTTCCCCAACCTTTTGGCTGTTAGTCAAAAATGGTGCAAATCAAATATTACACCTTGAGGGAAGAATGTATTGCTGTCATTGACTCAGTGTGCTTATGTGCACATATATTTCAGAGTGTTTGGCTCACTTACATAATATCTATTAGCTTAATAGATAATATCAAAATAGTTGTGATCTTACATCTGCATTTTTACAACTTCCTTTCTTAAAGGAACCAAAATGGGTTTTTCTTATCCAAGATGTTTTAAACATATACTGTATGAAATAAGGCACATATTATACATGGATTTTCCTCTAACTGTAATGGTATGACACAAATTCTATGCAGACACATTAGATTGAAATTTAAATTTTGAAATAATTGTTGTTTCCTTTTTTTTTTTTTATTTTAGATTTGTCATGGTATAAAATTGTTGACACCAAATAAATGTTTTAAACATTAAAATATGAGGGGTGTTCAAGACAAACCAAGACTTTTGATTGTACAGAATAATAACACAGTTATGAGAGTAAAAAGTACCTTTATTTCTCTATAGGTGTATTTATCCAATACAATGACCTCATGGATCATTAATTAATGCTCAACAGACAAATACAAAGTGTAGTATTAGATCATAATTGATGTAATTTATTGATAATAGTGGGGCTGTTGATAATTATGCTCATTTCCAGGAAGAGCTGAATTCTCCATGGGGGCGATACTACAGCACAGGCGAGTGATGGAAGTAGGTGATTATCACCTACAGCATGGAAAGACACTGTGGTCTCACTGGAGTCCATAAGCCGAGACCCAGACTCCAGCCAAGACCGACTAATGAGACCCAGACACACATACACACACATGCACACAACTGTGTGCACACATGAGGGCTGAATATACAGTGCATGCTGGCTTGAGTAGTGTCTTTATGATGTTATGGAAAAGTGTAAGAGTATATTTGGCTCTGCTAAAACATTCCCCCTACTCAGTAAAAGCCTGTCAGACTATTTTAGGAAACTGGTACTGAATAGAAATCATCTGGAGCTTATTACACACACTCATACACTCACACGCACACAGAAATAGACAAGAAAAATGTGAATTTCTCAATGAAAGTGTGTGCAAGAGAGAGAGAGAGAGAAAGGAAGGGAGAAATACCTCAACCAGAACAAGAGCTGTTTGGGAAATAAAATAGAGCATTCATTTTGTCCTCTTCATTTCTCTCTGTGTCTTCTCTGTATGTTTCCTTCCCTCCACCCTCATATCTCATCACTCATTCTTAGCCTTTTCCCCCTTTTTTAAATCATGGCTGATCTTTCGCAATAAATAAACTTTTTTTTTTTTATCTCACAGAGCAAAGAGCATGAGAAGGAGAAGTTAGAGGGACAAAGGACGATTTCTGGGAGAGAACAAGCGCACTTCAGGCAGTAAAATGTGTGCATGCAGAACAGAGCACAGAGCTTCCTGTGTCATGTCTCAAACAGATGCAACTGCTTCGGTCAGAACGCGAGCTGGAATGACTTTTATGTGCCAGAATCTGTTCCTGTGGCATTTCTATTAACTTGTGTGCTTAAAAAAAGAGTAGTATTCTAAGTTTCTACTACTGTGTGTGTGTGTGTGTGTGTGTGTGTGTGTGTGTGTGTGTGTGTTTGTGTGCGTGCACAGATTCCACACATGCAGGTGTGTCTGTATAATCCTGTCAGTGAGGCAATGTCTACGGGATATAACACAACAGCCTTGTGTGTATTGAGTATGCATGTGTTTGAGAGCACAAATGTGTGTTTTATGCGTCACAAAGTGAGCTATAACGATTGCAGATCCATTACAACGCCTTTATGGACAGAAAGAAGGCTAGAAAGATATGCAAAGCAGTCACAGTGTTAATACACACACACACACACACACACACACACACACACACATGTACAATATGCAGGTTACATCTGCATGTGAATGTGAACAGCGTTTTCAGGTTCAGAGTCTGTCCTAGACTACATCGGTCAATTTGTGCATCAATTCTGCTTAAACATGTGTGTTAAACAAGTTTTGCGTAAGTACTGTCCCTGAAGTAGACGTGTCATTAAGCACATACTGAAGGCACACAACAACCAGGAATGTAGTGATATGGCTAGTAAATCCAGGCAGGATACATGTGCATGTGAGCAGTAAAAGGAGACTGTGAGAACGGAAGACCCCACAATGCTAGAGGGGTACACTGAGACACTGGAGTGTGTCTGTACCCAAGTGTGTATTTGCGCAAAGCCCATTCCCAGCGTGTCTTGCAGTTTACACCTTCTTCTACTCATCTTTCCCACTGCATCACTGAAATCTCATTCAGTCTGAACGCAGCACTGGAGACTACCTTGGGCACGCCCAATGGTGGGTCGGGGGGTAGTGTTAGTCTCCAGCCCAGCAAGAATACTCACTGCCTGGGGCGAAGATGAGCGTGGCCTTGGGGGGTTCAGGGGGTGGAGTGTGGAGGACGGGGGCCAGCATGCCTCGTCTCTACTTGCAACACTAAGCCAATTCATATAATCGGAGCTAAAATTATCCTGGACTCGACTGTGCCCTCCAAGGAAAAGGCCTCCGACACGCACACAAACATATACACATACACAGTCATTACCAATCTTATTTTGAGGGGTGGGGTCGGGGAATGAGGAGACCCAAGCACCAATGATATCTGGATATTTGTGTTTATATGAGGCAGGCAGTGTGAATGCCTGTGTTCCTCCTCTCTTTTTCCCTAATTAGCTAGCAAGCTAGTTCACATTGGTACACCAGGGGCGTACTTTTTTTTTTCTCCACTGATTTTGGTCAGTTTTTTTCCTCACTGGCGTCTGGTGGTTAATGCACATTTATAGCTTTTTTTCACATTTATCTCATGTGCGTTAATAATCATATAGATAGCCTAGACATAAGCTAA
>JAOVVB010000035.1:4141237-4154315 GCA_028570985.1 Heterobranchus longifilis | reverse complement strand
CACACACGAACACACACACACACACACACACACACACACACACACACACACACACACACACACACACACACACACACCGGGCGAGGGGAAGTTGGCCCGTGACTGGCTTTGTGGCAGCAGTAATAATGACAGAGGACATTAGGAGAACTTCAAGCTTCAAAGTCTTCGATTTTGTCATGGAAAATTTGGCCAGCCACACAACAATGATTTATATATACACTCACATATGTACATGCATATTTGGAACATGTATAACCATGCCACAGTGGGTCTGAATGATGGAGTTTATTTTTTTTACCCCTTTCATGCTCAGAAATGTTTTGTTTGTGTGTCTATCTGTGTGCATGTGTGTAAGCACATGGCGTTACTTAAAATAGACCAATGCATCCATTCATTTAACTCCCCCCCCCCCTCTCTCTGTCTCTGTGCGTCTGGTGGCTGCCCTGGTGGGTGGTAGAAGATGATTAGAGTGTGGCTTGAATGTTGGATTTTGCTGGGTCAGCACTGCATACCCTACAGTGTTGTGCTCTGCTAAAACAACAGGGCCTTGCAGGCTGCTGAGGCATGTGCTTCGGTTCCTGGAAGGCACAGAGCTCTGGGCCCATCCGCAGAACCCTGTGTTGAGACTGGACCACTAAAAACAAGCATAACTACCTCTTGCGCTCTGTCAGCCGCCTTTGCAGCTAGATTAGTAGTTTTTTAATTACTCGGCACATTTCTTCTTTTGTTTCCCCTCACCTCTCTCTCTCTTTTTTTCCACCTGCTTCAGGAATTTCTCCTGAGGAATGAAATGGAATGTGAGAGCTGTGCTGTGTGTGTGTGTGTGTGTCTGGGCTCTCAGCATGTAAGAGGAAGTAAAAGAGCATCAAGCAGCCTTCTTTATTGTACACTCCTGTATGCAAGCACCATACAGTCCATAAGAGTCTTTCTGTATCTCTGCAACCTGTGATTAATGTAAAACTGAAACGCCATACTTTTCCTTCAAACTAAATCCATTCATATGTTTTTTGTACTGAAGCCATCTTTCATTTTAAATCAAGTGGGCTCCAGTCCACACATCTTGGTTGGAGCTAATTCCTGGGTCAGAAAAATGTAAACACAGACTGACACTAATGAACTACGCAGATCATGGATCTCATGCATGGCTAAATATATATATATATATATTTTTTCTTTTTTCCAAAGATTGTTTGAAACTATATGTCGAGAATTATTGTTATTATACACCGATCTCCCCTAACATTAAAACCATTAACATTATATCCACCCAGGTTTTTGCCACTGCGGTGGCTCTGGCCCCTTGGGACGTCTCTCCACAGGGCCTTTGGGGAGTGCTGTGGTGTCTGGCACCATGATATTGGCAGTGGATGATCCTTTGGGTGTTGTGGGTTGTGGGATAGGGCCTTAATGGATTGGACTTGTTTGTCTGGTGCATCCAATGGGTGCTCGAATGCATTGAGATCTGGGGAGGCTGGGTCAGTGGCCATAGCCTACTTGCCTGCTGTTCCTCATGCGCAGTGGGGTGTGGTGGGCATTAGGTGTTCTCGTGATTTTATATCTTGGTAACGATTGACTTTTTTTTTTTGGCAAATTGTAAGATCTTATATATTTATAAATATAAGTATATAAATATATACTGACATATAATTGATAATCAGTGTTAAAGTGTTAATGTTATGTGGTCTTTATGTTTTGGCTAATCGGTGTGTTATTTTATATTTTTAAACCACGATTTTAAATTGTTTGGATTTACATAAGGAAATTTTTGCACGTTTGGCCCACTCACCTTTCCCACCGTCAGCACTTCCTTAACTCCCTTCTGCTGACCTTGGCATTCTTGTCATAATTCTGTTAGTGGGTCTGTTACTCTGTGGAAGGCAAATCATAGGTTGGACAAATGGAAGCGCAAACACTGGATAGCCTACTTCTTCGGTCGTGAGGTATATCAGAACTAATTAAGGGACGAAGATGATGAGAAGGCAAAGGGAAGGTATGAAGAAGCTCCTGAAGTGATGGAGATCTTGCTTATAATCTTCCTATTCAACATCCTGGATATCTTTCACATTCGACAAGCTATATGTACTGATTCCATGATAAAAAAAAAAAAAAGTTAACCCTGATTTGTTGTAAAGATTTACATAGCTGTAGTTCAAGATGCAATCATGTCTGATCTATGATGGATGAATCAATGTTCAAATGTTTTAAATCCATAATTGCTTTGTTTACCCACTGCTTGCTTGTCTCATTCTACCCATACATCAAACTGCACTCGGTCCTCAGAGCCTCATAATAGGATGAGCCCCAATGAGAGATGTAACAGAAATTGACTCCAAGAGTGAGTATGTATACACCAGAGATGATATAAACAAGATTGTTTTAAAAAAAAATCTCAGTGTAGCTTTAAAATATGTAAACAAGTTCTCAGATGGCCTAAATTGCAATGGTAACATGTTTAAAGATACAGCTCGAATAGATCACACTCAAATATACAGTATTCTATGCCAACTAAATCCTGCCAAATGTCATCCTTGTTTACACAGCACACAGACATTGTCCAGGCCCTGAAGTGCAATTAAAACTGGAGGAACATTTTTTTTTTCAAGCTAGAGCTGTTAAAGGCTGAACAAAATCTAAACTCCCTATTCATCCAGATCCAATATTCCATTCTAGCGATGTAGCTGCATGTGACTCCCGGCAGTGGGATCAGATTCCAGCATGCCATAATCTCTTAGTGTTCTGGCACAAAAGCAGGTTGCGCTGGAGCAGAGCACTGCAAAAGGAATGTTCGCCCACCATTAACCAGGATGATAAAGGAAGCAGGCAATGAAGGATACAGGGCATAAATTCCCCAACAGGTGTTTTTTCACCACTTACTATATTACAGTTATCTGTTTGGATGAATGTAGTAGCATTCTGTACGAGATCGTTTCCTTAGTAAAGTGGGTGGAAAGTAACGAATTTGGGATATGGTGAAACAAAAAAATGAAAGTCTTTTCAAAAACTGTGTATAACTTTTTAACTTGAGTACTATTGCCTGTATAGGAGACAGTGTGGCAATGGAACCTGCTGTGAAGTCTCAGGGGGAAAATGGAAAGATTAAGCATGTAGCTGTAAAGCGACAGGTAGGCCTGAGCTAAGTGCAAGACCTCATCATCATTATTCTTGAAACAGATGTTTTCATGGTGACACACATGTAACCATCAAAGACTTTCAAAACACTCAGATCTTCATGGATCTCTTTAATACTTCCCCGTCTCCACTAGGAGCTAATAACAGAGTAGGATGTTTGTGTGTGTGTGTGTGTGAGAGTGTGTGTGTGTCAGTGATTTGGCTGTATCCTTGTGCAGGCAGTTTGATAGAAAAGAGTAAATAATGCTCCCACACAAGACTCTTTTGTCCATTGCCAGGAACGTTTGGAGAAAGCAAGCCACCGCAGTCCCTTACTCACTTAGTGTGATGACTGCACGGACAGCTCCCACCACTCACAGGACTGGAGCTAACCACACCTCCTGAGAGGAAGTAAGCAGAACTGGACACAACATCTTTAACAAGATTTTTCATGCTCATCTACCCAGAGGTGATACAAAACATGTTATCAGGCTAGAGAGAACTGCTAGCTTTGGTAATTTATTAGCTTTATTCCTATTTTGGTCAAAATGTTCCTTGGACTTGGTTTGTACAAAGGAGTGCTAAGTTATAGCCATGTTGGAGGAAATGCATGGCCAATATATATTTATCCAAAGGTATGTAATGTCTCATTTGCTTAGCCAGGGCAGTGGAGAGCCTGATGTCACCAACTAAAACTTCAGCAGGAGCCTCAGGGATTTATGAGACTTCTGGCAGCTTAGTCTTAACATACAAGTCTGTAATGCCACAGCTGGGGCCCAATTGCAAAAAACAATGTCCATATGTTACAATGTCTAACATTATTGCTTTCTTCATTGACCCGAGACGTACCCAAAATGAGACCAATAAATCCACAAGAGTGGATACATGAGATTGTCATTATTAAAATATGTTTTGTTGATCAAGCTGTTACAAATGTCTTGAATTTGGCTTTGATGAGTTTGGAATAAATGGGAACCATGTCACCGACATCGTCTTCTCTGGTTTTCAATCTTTTTTTAAATCTGCTGAGACATGAGTCTGTGAAGCATTGTTTCCGAACCCCTCATCTGATATTAATATTTATTTTGTTTGTCAGCAGTTTCTTGCAGATTCGGATATAGCCTTCAATGAATGATGACTTCTGGATCAATGGCCCAGGGTGATGCACTGAACCCACTAATGGGATTTAACTGTGCATGCTCGGCCATGTGGTTGTGATCGCATACTATACATAGCAGTTTTGCACAAGAATATAATAATATTCTGCATAAAATTGTATCTGTGCGTAGTTTTTTCTATGCTGAATATGGATACAATTCCGGTAGAATTGCAAGTGTAATACAGCACCACTTTTTAACAACAATAAATAAAATCACTTTTTTTATAGATCCAGAATTAGTTCGTAATGCCAGTAAGAATCTAGTGCCTACTCATTGTCTGTTAGCTTCTCTGTAATAAAGAAGAACAATACCTTCTTCTAATAAATGACTGGGATGAGTTCATCCATGAGTGATGCTCAGGAGTGTTTGAGTGTTTGTGGACTATTCCTGGAAAATATCTGGTGCAAGCTTCCACGAAACAGCCGAAATGAGGCATTGGGAATTTTTGAGTCAGCAGGAAGCACATCTTTTAACTTTAAATATGAGTGTGTGTGGGTGTGGGAGAGAAAGGGGAAAATCAGTTAATGGCTATGATATGATTAAGAGAATAAATCCAAGACAAAAAAATGTGTCAGAAATACGAAGCTTAAGGTTGAAGTCCAGTTGTGTGACTGCACATTTGCGTGATTTGTCTTCAGCCAGCATGGCATCCTGGAAAGGACAACAAGCCCAGCAGTAGGCCTCGCCTATGCCCAGCTATAATTCCCTCTGACTGAGCAAAGGCTTTCTGCGGGGTCCCTGGCCCTGGAACACACTGCATCCAGTAAGTGCAGAGTGTCATGCTTGACTCAGGCGCGTACAGACTTAACACTTGAACCACACGCAAGTGCACACACAAATTGACCTCCTGCAATCATTAACTGGCAACCACTAACCTAAATTAATAGGAAAGATATGTGATTCACATGCAACAAGTAATGGGAGTCAATTCAAAAAGCTTCCAGTGCAGCATGCTGCCATATTTCCACATTGTATACAGCACAGAATCACAAGTTCAATCAGTACAACGGAAGAACAAGGTATAATAGAAACACGCAGACCATGTTACATAACACAATGAGAATGGAATGAGTTGTTGACAGAGATGTTGACAGTAACCTTACACTGCCATTCCTGTGTAATTACTAAAAATAAATTCGCTGCACAAGCCTTCTAATGCCTTTCACGCAGATGCGTGCAACCGGATGGGCTTCAGTAAACACTTCAGCAAAACTGTTTGATGTCAGGATGCCAGAACTGATGTGAAAGGCTGAAACAAACAAACCAGCTTAACATCTGAAATCTACTTTGTGTTTTGTTGCAGTCGGGAGGGAGTGTGTGTGTGTGTGGAGGGGGGATTAAAAAAATTGTATAGCAGTTTGTTTAAATTAGAGGTGTTAAAATAGACTTGAACGAACCCGTTCTCCGAAGGATTGGTTTATATGTAAGTGCATGTCTGAACACCTGACTGTTGTCACAACCGAGCGACAAATGGTCCTTCTTTTCAGAGTGTATCGTGTGTGTGTGTGTGTGTGTGTGTGTATATCTGTGTGACAGATTATATAGGAAAAGTATGTGCTCCACCAGCTACATTAGTCCATGTATATGCAGGTGTCTCTTGGGCATGCACACCCTGTCTCTGCCATGAGAATGTCCCCTTCAGGAACAAACCAACGCAACTAAGACATAGGGCCCGAGGGCCAGATCCTGCAAGCATATGGATGTAGTTTGCATCTACCATCAACCACTTCTCAACGACTTCCTGGAAAGATAACGTTTAGACTCTGAGGTTTTCCATTGTGTCAGGAACTTCAGTGCTGAACGCTGCTTCTGACGATTTAGTCACAAAGGATCAGCTCTTTGATCAAAAGGTAGAAGGCTGAATAGGTTATACATATGTATAAGAATTCCAGGTAGAACCTCAAGTGATTTTATGCTCACTGCTTAGATTTCCAACATAGAAGCTGGACTATGTGTCAAAAATCGTCTTCTAAGGCAGATATGTTTACACACAAGTTGCTAGGGACTATTTACAGTTTAAAAAACCAGACCCCATTTTTTGTAAGATTAGACTTGACATGTAAATGCCATTTATAAAACATTTCATTTGGTATATAAGACTTAAAAAATCTAATGTCTAAGTGTATAAAACCTGTTTAAGTTGGGTGACTTTTTGGATGATTTTATTAAGGAAAAAATCGATTGACCTTAAGACCAATATATTAATGAGTCTCTTATCTTTGAGCGTTTTAAAAAAGGCAGCTTGTTCATAAATGACGATTCTGACCGAGGTGGCTCGGACCCCCTTGCTGTCGTGCCTGTGAACATTCAGCTAGTGTTCCTTGAAAATCAAGGGATAACTTTTTACCAACTTGCGGAAGACACACATCTGTATGTGGGAACTTTACACACAATCATTCACCAACCCCACTTGCACATTACCGAAACTTGACTGGAAGTTATTGCCACACCCTCAATACAGTCCTGACCTCACTCCCAGCCATTTTTACATGTTTGGGCCATTAAAGAATTTCCGAAGGGCAGTTTCAAAAGTGAAGCAGGCAGTCCGATCATCTCGGAATTATATGAAGAGTTTTTACTCTCATAACTGTGTTCTGTTATTCTGGACAATCAACTCGTGCAACAATCGAGTCACATGCAACAAATGTGTGTTATTTACAATACAGCAGATACCATTAAATATTTACATCTATGGTACCCATACACTCTTTTCTCAAGGAATCTTTAAGAAATTATCCTAATGATTTCAGCTTACTAAAGCTTTCAATATAGAATCATTTCCACTATGGGGAAAAAATGAAGAAAGCTGAAGTGCTAGCTTTGTCGTTTTTCTCCATAGTAGTTCCATTAGGCTGTAGGTGAAGCTGAGAGCTTTAGGAGATTTAAACAATGTGGCTTCACTAGTATAGCAGGTGTGAGGAGATGGCTGGTGGTCAAAGGTCATGCAGGCAATTGGTGTATAACACATCACTACTCACTGACTCCTCGATTTTTTTTCTTTCTTTTTAGGGTTTCATTTTCTTCTCTATTCAATATTACAGAGACTCCAGATTTTCAAACAAGCTCCACTGCTCACCTATCACTCACTAACTGATATATGGTTCTCTTTCTCTCTCTTTCATTCCAGCTCCACTGCTCTGACACCCAGTTTATTAACCTCCCAAACAGAGATTTATACCATGTAGATCTGTAAATGGGTGACATATTTTAAATTTAAAACTTTTTCAATATAAAAAG
Source organism: Heterobranchus longifilis (assembly GCA_028570985.1). Taxonomy (NCBI): domain Eukaryota; kingdom Metazoa; phylum Chordata; class Actinopteri; order Siluriformes; family Clariidae; genus Heterobranchus; species Heterobranchus longifilis. Next base: position 4,146,810 of record JAOVVB010000035.1, on the reverse strand, counting down.
TCAACTTGGTCACTTTTTTTAAAAATTTTTTTTACTGTGCTTAGAATTTTCACATTTACCTATGCACCATCACTACATGTCACCCATATGCTTCATATGTATGATTTTCTTGGTTTTATCTGACTGCTAAAGCCATAGCCTACAACCAGCTTACAAAAGATGTACAGAATCTCAATGTCAACAAGTATCAATCAGGAGATGGGTACAAGGCAATTTCCACATGTTAAATGCACCATAGAGCATGGTAAAAGCAACATCAACATGTAAACACCACAGAAACACTACCTTCAAATCTGATAAAAGGGGAAGTGGAAAACTTATTAGGGAGACTGCCAAGAGATTTACAGTAACATTAAATTACCGGCAGGTATATCTGCCGAGCACATCTCTTGTTGTTGGGATAGAAGGTTTTTGCAAAGAAGTGGGGAATAAAATTGCGAAATAAGGATGTGAGTGAAGAATGCAAACATTGAGTGGTGCATTACAATCAAATATTGTTTCAATAAAGTATTAGTTAAGCAGTGCACTTACTTAAACAATCAAGTTATTCTTTTTCTTTTATTTGCAAACATTTTTATTTGTTACTCACTTAAAAGTTTCTGTTTCGGAGCGGTTGCAGTATTGACCACATGAAGCAAAAAAAATTGGGATCACTGAACTGAGATCACTGAAGTTTGTGGAGTTTCATCATTAAATTCTACAGCAAAAATCACTGCTTTGTATAACAGTGAAAGTAATGCTATAATGTGATGAGAAAATCAGAAAAAAAGGCTTACTAGCAAGCAAAAAGATTGGACTTTGGAGCAATGGAAAGAGATCACAAGTTCTGATTAGTCCAGATTGACTCTATTCCTGAGCAATGGGCATGTCAGAGTAAAAAGGGTAATGAACACATCATTCATAGTGCCCACTGTACTGGAGGTAGTGTTATGATGGGGGGGTTGTTTTAGGTGTTCAGGTCAAGGATCAGCAACATTATGTGGGAATAAAATGCAAAGTCAGCTGGTGACCTTAATGTACTGAATGACCAGTTTATAAAATCTATGAAGTTTTTCTTCCCTGATGGCACATGCATATTCCAGGATTCAAATTGTGAAAGAATGGTTCAGGGATCGTTGAGATTCATTTTCACACATTGTGGTGAAAGCTGAAGGTGGTCAGTGAAATACAGCCATTTGTAAAAGTTAGTGTTCCCTCTTTTAATTAAATTTGTGTGTGTGTGTGTGTGTGTGTGTGAGAGAGAGAGAGAGGGAAAAAAAACATCTGATCGTAGCTGGTTTCAACAGCAAATAACTTTTTCACTGTCATTATTTGTGTCAAAAAGAAAAGAAAATCATATGGCCAACACCGGGTACCCCATGATTCAATAACTTGTAGATCCACCTTTAGCTGTAATTGTTTGTAATTGCTAATTGTAATCGATTCCTATATTCAATTCAATTCAATTTTATTTGTATAGCACTTTTAACAGTAGTCATTGTCGCAAAGCAGCTTTACAAAATCAAAAGAAAATTATGGAAATGTCTATGAAATTTGAAATATATGCTGAATCAAAATTATCAAATTGTCCCTGATAAGCAAGCAGATGGTGATGATGGCAAGGAAAAACTCCATAAGATGGCAGTAGGAAGAATTCTTGAGAGGAACCAGACTTAACAGGGAACCCATCCTCATTTGGGTAAGGAAATAGAGGAAATTGTTTTGCAGTCGTACTGTGTATTAGTCATAATACACAGTACAATATGTATTATACACATAATGTATAATACACATAATACACAGTACGATATACAAGATTAATATAACAGCTGATGTCTTTAGTTAATATGGAGTCCAGTTCATTACTGGAGGCTCAGGTAGAATGTAGGAAATTCCACTCCTGAAATATGGAGCGACTGCAGTCACAATTCATCAGAGAACAGCTGTCTGCATCAGCCAAGACAAGGACCGACTTCGTGGTAAAGTGGAACCTTCCCCAGTCACCACACACATCCCAAGTAGACCGAAATCTCCAACCAGAATGTTGTTTTTCTTTACAACATTGATTAAGTCCATTAAGATTTTTGGCCATTCGCTTATGCACAGCTCTGTTAGGGTCCCGCCACAGCATTTCAGTTTTGTTGGGGTCTGGACTTTGACAAAGCTATTCCAAAACCATGATTCTTTTTTAGTCACTCTTCTGTATATTTCATATGATCATTGTTCTGTTGCATGACCGAATTTTGACCACACGCCCCACTGTCTTCAAAGGCAGGTGGACTGAATACCTGCCGGCCAAAGTACTGCATGAGCTGCTGCAGCACCTTCACTTTCATTGAGAGCTAGCCTTTGTCATCCAGCTGCCGAAGAGGGAAAGGCTTCTGTGTTTGCTGTTATGGCCCCTGTTCCCAGTCTGGGTAAGCCATGAAAACTCACACCTGAGGCTGTGCCAATGGATGGCTGGGTGGGGCCGGCAGCCCACAACTGCGAGAGCCACTCTGCCGCTTTACCACCACCAGCATTTACCAGCCTAAACATGTGAGTGGCATGTAAGGAGGGCTTGCCAAAGGCCACACCAATGGATGGCTGGGTGGGACCAGCTGGCTGTGACTGTGAGAGCCACGTTAAGAAATATGCAGGAGCCAGTGCCGATGAAGAATCCACTCTGCCACTCTACTGCCACCAACATTCACCAGCCTAATCTTGCATGGCATGTGATTGGAGCAATGCCCCGCACCCTGGGGACCGAGCACTGAGCAGGTGGTTGTCTGATGACCACCATTTAATCATTGCATAGGAGAAAGCAGTAAAAAGGACTGCAAAAGCTTCTGTGGTACTTTCACTTTCGCCGAGCATCAGCCTTTGCAATCCAACCACCAAGGAGGAAAAGGCCACTGCATTTGCTGCATAGGCTCCTGTTCCCATTCAGGAAAGCTGCCCAGATGTCAGATGCCAAGAAGCCTCGTTGAAGACACACACACACCTACTTTGCCACTCTGTCGCTGCCAACACTCGCAAGCTGAGTTCCCTTCTGCCAGCTGGACACTGCCTCTGGACCCACAACCACTCTTCCTTTTCTTTCTCCCTCCCTCCTTAAAATCCCTTTCTTTCCTCATTTTTTCTAATGAAGCTACCCTTTTTTTGTAAGACATCAACTCATGTCTGTGTGTCTGTGATGCTGTCCAAGTCAAAGTCAACTTACACCTTGGGATAAATGTTCTGGGACATCCACTTCTGTGAAGACTGGCAACTGTATTGAATTCTTTCCACTTGTAAATAGTCTTTCTTATTGTAGATGTTGAACTCCCAACTGTTCAGAAACTGCTTTGTAACCTTTTACAGATTGACGTGCAGCAACAACTGCTTCTCTAAGATGGTTACGTCATTCTAGCTTGGTGTTGTGTTAACCCACAGCTGAATGCTCTAGACCAGCAAACTGCCAAAATTTCTGTTTTTATAAAGGTCTACACACCTGCTGATGATCAATTAATCAAGTGCTGATGATTAGCAGCATCTGGTTGCAACTTACCCTCTTAAATCCTGTGGAAACAGTAAGAGGGAACTTAATATTGCCCACATGTTGTTTTCTTTGACATAACAACAAACATAACAAACATAGAGTTAAAAAAAAAAATAGAATAAAAAGAGTAAGAGTATGTGTAATATTAACCGTTACACATGAGTGTATTAAGATGTGGGACTTTCTTTTTGCATGGGTATCACATTAAGATGGATAAATGTTTTAGCCAAGGTGTGGAGACCTTTTATATACACTGTATAGGAAAAATATTTAAATATATTCAACAGATACAGTTGTGTGCCTCACAATACATGAAGAATCAATACAATCTTGTATTACCTTTCAGCTTAAAGTGACTATTTATAAATGTGAGCATTGAGTTAAGGTGGATGTGTTTCTGCAGGACTGCTACAAAAATCTACAGAACGTCAGGAGTAGGATGTCCATCTCAGCCTGCTGGAGCCAGTTGCAGTGCAGTGATTAGGGGTTTGGCCGAGAGTACACAGGAGATGAGTTTTTGTCATTGCTACTTATTTAGAAATGCTCTTGACAGAGTGACCAAAATCTTTAGAGATTAAGAGGCTGCTTCTAATGATACAGTATACATGTCTATTTCATTTTCAAAACATAAGTGTTGGGTGTAAATATGATTTTCTGTTGGTCAGTGTTTATACTTCAGTGTACCTCTGTTGATTTAAAATAGAATGTGTGTGTGTGTGTGTGTGTGTGTGTGTGTGTGTCTGGGTCTGGTGTGGGTTGCACTTAAGTGATTTGTAATGATATGCTCTTCTGTCTGTACAATGTGTATTTGTGCTCAAGTGAGACGTAGTGAACATACTTTCATTAACTTAAAAGGATAGACTGCAACCACAAAGTGCAAGTTTGAGTGCAACACACACACACACACACACACACACACACACACACAAACATAGGGGTGAGAGTTCATAGGCTACAAATAACAAATACACATACACATAAAAAAGGCATTCCTGATCTTTTCCCAAATAATGTACACACACTATCCCAGCACGGTATGATGTCTGGTTCATAAAATGTTTATGCTGTCCATCCTGTTTAGATTTTCTAAAAACATTGTCAGATAATGTTCTAGAAATGGATCAACGAGGCTGGCAATGTATTAATATAATTGTGGTTTTTTTTTAAAGTGATATGCATTTTTGGACTGTTTACTTAGAAAATAAAAACACGCAGCAGTTTCTCTATGTGGAGTGCTGTGTGGACCACATTCTCAAACTTATTAGGGCTGAATTTAAATTCTTGGCCCTGGTTGCACAACTATGTGACATAATGCCCTAAATTACTCACAAATTGGCTATGCATTAGCTATGGCATGATACAATGTACTTACAATTACTGTGTAGTCATTGATGACTACAAACCGAGCTAATCTCATTGCAAACCATCTTTGAAGCGGTCTACAAAGGTACTACAAACAACATTGATCTATGATGTACTTGCTGTACTTCATGATTAGCTATGAATGGTCAAAACTCATGCAGACTGACACAGCAAATTCCACAGTGTTGAAATACCCAGCAGTGTTTATATGAGTCCAGTTGGACTCAAATAAACTCTGAAAGTGTTAAATAAACATTAGAGATTTTACTGTGTACGTACTATGATTTCAACCCTGCTAACAGAAATACCCATGTTTTGGATACATCTGACTATAAAAGGACTGCTAATTTTTCTTTTGCTGACCAGGAAGTCCCCAGTTCAAGCCCTAACACCACCGGGTCACCACTGTTGGACTCATGAGCAAGGTCCTTCACTCTCAAGTGCTCAGATACAATCGTTAAGCTGACAACCCGACCTTGTACATAACTGCCACAGAAACGACCGATATATATCTGTCGCCTGATGTGCCGGGCAGCACATAGATGGACCATGACATGACATTAATTTGTCGGAAGTTTTATTTGCTTAATACTGAGACCTGCTATGATAAGATGATTTTTATTATGTTTTTACACACACACACACACGCACACACAAATAAAACAGACTTAAAAGAGGGGGTACTAACTTTTGAACTATACAATGATTATTA
>JAOVVB010000035.1:4096709-4107801 GCA_028570985.1 Heterobranchus longifilis | reverse complement strand
ATTTTCATTATCTTTCATCAACATCACTATATTGTCTATTGAGGTGAGGGGGTTGAATATTTCTGATTGCAAGTGTATGTATAAAAATCTTAAAAGATGGCTCACCCTGCTCTCTAGAGATATCCGGCTTATACCAGAACTTTGACGTGTCTTGAACAAATTTCACGTTGTCAGCTTTACTAGAAAATGAATCTGTTCGATGTGGAAAAAAACATGATTAGCATTTTTTAACTGAACAGGATTTCTTTTTATGACCACATGCAACAAATGGACTGGAATACTTCATGGAAATCATGTAACGAAAATGGAAATGGAAAAATATAAATACGTACAAAGACCCTTTATTTTAAACACTGTTTTAAAGATTGGGTCATATCATTGGAGTACATGCCCATTATATTGGTATTCATTTTAATGCTCTGGTCACTAAATAAATACACCACTTGCAGTACGCAGATAGCCAACATACATGTAGAAGACATCAGAAATTTGTTATTTTTGTATGTATGCCTAAAAGTAATTTAATTAAAAAAAAATTAAAAAATGGGGCGCTGAAATTTGACAGCGACTAGAGTGTGTGACTTTGTGTGTGTGTGCGTAGTTCACTGGTGTCCCAGGGAACTTGCTGCTGAGGCATGTAAATGAACATACAATATATTACTTTGTCAAAAGCAAGTACCACAAAATAACTTCTTCATGTCAGAAAAGAGTGCACAATTGCAAATTATTAAAACATCAAATCAGGAAACAGCTGAGAAGAAAATGTAAGAGTTGTGCAGGTGTGCACTGCTTAACTTCCGAGATTTGTTCTGTACAATCGAATATTGTGTGAACAGATGTCAAGCAGCATAAATGTTTCATATTCTCTTATCTTTCAATCAACATTATCCCAACATCATGTAATAATTTGATCATCATTTTATGGTTTAAAAAAGCAACAGAATGTTTCACGTGTTACCTGGACTAGGAGAAGATGCTGTAGGTGACCCGTTGTTATTAAAACCTCCACTTGGGCTGAATGATGAGTTCAGGGATAGATCTCCATCCATACCCCTCCTCTTCTGAGGTAACAGCGGTGGCTGTGTTCCATTTAAGCCCAGAGACTCCAGACCCTCCATTGCTTCCAGTAAACTAAGCTCCAAATTCCCTATGTCAAGCCTGGATGGCAGTGTACGAGGAGAGCTATGGGCGTTAGGGGTGGAAAGTGAGGGTGGAGGTGAAGGCTGGGGGGTGTAGTAACTCAGGGGGGTGTTTGAACCACTCTCTAACCATGAATGAGCCGGAACGGGGCTGAAATAACAGAAGAGTACAGAGAATATCAGAACAGAGGATTGATCAGGAGACTAATCCAATATAGTGCAAAATTATTCACATATGTTTGTGTTCAGTGGACATCAAGTGCAGTCACGTTCATTATTTCATCTGTTTTTCATATTCAGTCCATGTGCCTAACATGTTTATGTACAAGCTGAGTAACGTATAGCTGTGAATTGTATTACAATCTAAAAATTAGTTTGAGCCATGATATAATAGAAAATTATTCTGGCCAATCGGATTTAGGAATTTATTCTGCAGGACCAATTTAATCACAAGGAATAAATTGTGTTTGTTTGTAAATGAATCCCTTCATGTTTTAACAAATCTAATTATGAAGTGTTTATTTTTTCTTCTCGATTGCTTTATTGATTCATTTCTTTAGAAGTATTCAGTCTTGTCCAGAAATGGCCAGTGTTGATGCAGGCTTACATACCAGCCAATAGGAGGCACACTTGTTAGCTAATTGAACACCAAAATGAACTGGGTCTAACAACTAGGTCTTTACATATGAAACCACCAGAGAGTCACATGGTGACCAAATCTAATATGTCTGAAATGTAGCATACATATGGCTGAAATTGCAAAAACATGCTAAATCTTAGCTGAGAATTGCTACCCAGGGTGATTTCAACTCAAAAATTCAGAATCTGCAGATAGTTTCAGATCTATTAGCACTCAAATGGATGAATACGTAGAGAGATTCTAAATTTTACTTTTTTAGGGGGATACTGACAGACCAGAATCTTCCACAAAGGGTCCTATTTCTGTTCTATCAAGCCTTAACTAAGGGAATATTACCCATTTTCAAGCCTTAACATAGGATTAATACTCACTCGCTCAATCATTCTCTATAAGTCTTATCCTTTACAGGGTCGCTGGAGGCCTGAAGCCTATCCCAGGGGTATAAGGGGTACAAGGCAGGATACACCTTGGACAGGCTGTCAATCCAATGCAAGGCACACACACTCACACAGTCACTCACTCTGGGCAATTTAGAAATGCCAAATTGGCCTAATTATGTCTTTGGACAATGAGAGGAAACCGGAGTACCTGCAGGAAACCCACCAAGCACGGGAAGAACATGCAAACTCTACACACTCAGACCCAAAGCTGGGATTCAAACCCTCAACCCTGGAGGTGCAAGGCTACAGTGCTAACCACTATGCCAGTGTGCCGCTGCATAGGAGTAATACTCATCCGAAAAGCATCTTGGGTAAAAAGGAGGCTATTTAGCAGGTAAATCCACCATGTGGGCAATTAGTATGGGTAAAGGGATTATTTGTACATGAATATCCACATCTTAGCTTTATTGACTAAATTTTTCAGTTTTCCATCTCATTCACTATATAAAACCCTTTGAAAAAAAAAAGGAAGAACTGAAGACATTATACATTTTTGCCTTGAACTTGTGCATGTAATAGTGTCCTATCTCTTAAAGTAAAAACTGAGGAATAATCGCATCCAGTGCGGGAATCTGCTACTGGGCTATTTTTTCTATTTGTGTACATTTGTCTCAATAATCTGTATGTATGCAACTGCAAGGAAATAAATCTATAAAAGACGCATAATAGAACTACTAGGAAACCTTGGTCTATAATCAGAACATTGTTTTCTTTGAATTCCAAATCTCTGGGGTAACTAGGAAGCCGCAAATCCAGGCTTCAGGAATTTGATTTGGCTCCTGCTAGGGTGGAATAAAAGCCCACAGCCAGCCTTTCCCTTTGTTTAGAACATGGAAGACCCCTGACTTTATTTCTCACTTTGATCTTTTCATTGTGGCCTGTGCTGTGGGTTTGTTTGCTAAAATTTAAAAAAAAATAAAAAATATTTAGAAAAATAAAAATTAATAATAATAATAATAATAATAATAATAATAATAAAAATAAATAAAAAAGAACAGTGTTAGGTCAGTAAATAAGTCGGTAATGTCAGTACCTGTCAGTGTTAGGGAGTGGACTTGAGGTGCCCACTGAGCGCATGGAGCCGAACCCTCCTCTCTGGAAAGGAGGCCTCGATGTTACTTCGGTATGAAACAGGTCTCCATCTGATGACACAGGAGAGTGTGTCATATTGTCCCTATATCCCCGTGATTCTGGCAGGGAATATAAAAAGATATTCTTAATGCAGTATGAAATCACAAATGCATAAAATTAGGACAAAGACACTTTTTTTTTTTTCATTTGTTACTCAATAACTAATTAACTTGCCAACACATTTAATCCTATTACATTTAATGAGCTTTTAAAAAATGAATCAATTAAGAGTTATAAAGTGAATGCACGTAAGCGAATGTGCAGTGTGGTGGGCTGCACACACCCTACCAACCTCTTACACACACCCAAACACATTCCAGACATAGTGCACATAACACTACACACAGGAGGCTCCCCACAATATTTCTCTCCTCCATCGAACGCCTCTTAAAACAACAACCTTTCTTCATTTAGAATCAAAATCTTTGTTCTGAGGAACATTTGTCATGCTGATGGAGTCAAGAACAGACACCCAATTCACACAATATACAATATGTACTACTATACAATAATTTACACAAAGGAAATCATTTAATAATGTGCTTTTATAAAAAAGGTCCTATTATATCCAACGGGTTACAGTGGCGGAAAGATGAAAGATGAAGATGAAGTTTGCCTTGGTAACAGTTTATGTATGAGGGGTATTCAAGACAAACTGGGACTTGTACTGAAATATCTCATGAATGAAGGCATAAAACCGATTGACATTTACAGAAGACTTTAAGCACAGTACAGTGATGAGACTTTTAGCTGCAGCAAAATATTTAAATGGTGCAAACATTTTAAAGACGTCCATGAATGATAATCCTGGCTGAGGTGAACATCGATGGATAATTGGTTGCCAACTTGTGGAAGAGACGTCTGTGGGAACTGTACACACAATCACTCACCAACACCATTTGCACATTACAGGAAAACGGCTGGGAGTTACTGCCATATCCCCCGTACAGTCCTGACCTCGCGATTTCCACATGTGTGGGCCATTAAAGGAGTTCCTGGGAGGCCAGCGCTTTAGACATGGAGCAGGCAGTCGATAACTGCATTAGTGTAGCAGGGGATTATATACAGTAGAGCTTTAAAGGAAGTTTTTACTCTCATAACTGGATTGTGTTATTCTGCATTATCACAAATCCCGGTTTGACCTTGTCCCATGTGGAATTAAACCAATCCATGGGTTAAGCTTAGGAAGATGAATTTTCCATACTAGAGGTCAAAAGATCTGCTCAAAATATTAACCTGTTTTCTACTCAGGAAGTGGGACGTCATAACTTGGAATTATGCCATTTTCAAGTTTGTCTTTTGTTAGCAACAAGCTTCCAGTGGTGAGTGATGCATAGTTTCCTCCAGTGCTCTGCAACACATGCAGTCTGTGTTACAGATATACCAAGGAAACATGTCTATATGTTGATTGATTTAAAGCAAATACTTGCATATACAATATAAATAATTTAAGATAAGTAAGAACTACTTTGATGCCGTGAGCACGAACATTGATTTGACATCACTTTTTGGATTGATGAGACTTTCCTCAAGTAGGAATTCAGAGTAGAGCTCCTGATTTCTGTTGGTTTAGTTTTTTGACATTGGAATTTCCTTAAAGTTGCAAGTTTGAGTGGAAGGCAGCATTACTGACTACAGGTCCATTTCAGCACATTAAGGTCAGGAGAGATCTGTATATTACAGCACAGCTGAAAATGGAGACACCAAATATCATAAACGCGTTAAAAGATTCCTGGCCTTGGGAATTCAGTATGTAAACTTGTATAGTATGGCATTACTGCATGCAATTCTGCATAGTATGAAATTAATGAAAGCTTCACTGATCACAGTGGTGACAAGATAACAGGCTAGAAAAAACTAATCAGATAAGAACAAGAAGCTGATTAAAGTTCATTCAGACTTGTTTCCTGGTGTAAGCCATTTATAGAGACAATAAGGAAGAAAGTATATGCAAACCTATGGCATGAATGATACAGGACACTAAATAGTTTAAGCCTGTATCTAACATGGTGTTTTGTATATTGTGTGTCTTTTCTTCTTAGGATTCTTTTGCTCTTTGGTATGAGAACGCTGCACACAAAGCCCTCACTGTGCTTTAGACAATACAATACTCTCAACCTACTCCACATATCCAGCTCATAGAGATCCAGAGATTTATTTCTTTTCTATTTTTAGTAAGTGACTACATCACACACTTCTTTACGAAAAACATTATCTAAACTTATTCAGTTCCTAGGATTAAAAGTGTGTGGCTGTCAATTGTTTATTCCAACAACAGAATCTCCCTGGATTACATCCATAGCTCGGCAGAAAGACAAAGAAGAACTTTAGTGTTACAGGCTTAACAAACTCACCATTCACAGGAGGAATGCACACACGCAGGCATGCACACACACACACACACACACGCACACACACACACACACACACGCATGCACGCACAACCAAGTTAAAATCTATTCAGCTGTTGTGATCAAAGTTGCACTGGGGAAAATGAGTGGGGGCAGGAGAGACAGAGGGGTAAGTGAAAGGAGAGACAAGCTAATTTTTTGACCTGCGTAATGCTTAATGCAACCAGTAAAATATTCCTCAATTATTTGTAGGGCTATGAATCATTTTCATGATGAAGCTCTTTCTTCCATAACGTCATCTGACCTAACGGAACGATCTGCATTTTAACAAGGATAACCATCATCTACTCTGGTACTTGGTTGATTTTTGTAGCGGTTAACCACAACAGTAAAAATAAAGACCTATTAAGAACATTTCAAACAAATGAAAACCATTGCTAGGCTGAATGAGAAACTGATGAAACATGCTTTGTAGGAGAAATATTCACATTACCCCAAAGTCATCTTTCACTGTTCTTGTGAAACAGATCATTTGTTGAATCAGGCACAACCTACAATAAAATGACCAGGCATGTTTATATCCATGTACAGGCTCATAGGTGGCTGTCACTGCCCTTGCAGTAGATACCCCTATGCAGTTCATGCAAACTTGTTGTCCTTGTTCCTTTTTCTTTAGCGGATAACAGAGACCACACATTTGATCTGGCACCAGTTTCATATGAGGTACCCTTCATGATGCAACCTTTCACAGTTTGTCCAGGCTTGGGACCAGCAGTGAGAGAGTGCACTTTTGCAAGCCAGTGGCTGTGATCAGTTCCCTGATTGAGAATCACACCCAGGCTGAACTCTATCAATTATATGCCGTTAAACTGATGACAAGATCATGGGCACCCATGTCCCACCCATGCCCGCTGGGACCATAGGCCAGCCAGTCTGGCCCGATCCGACAGACAAGCCAATGCAGCGCAAACATCTCAAAAATAAAGTCAATGCTGCACATGATAGAAAGGTATATGGAAACCCTGTGCACCACAGCCTGCCACGGACAGGGCTTAGCAGGCAAAGAGATCAAGGCTGTTGACCCAGCCCAATCTGATCAAGCATCCATGGAATGCGTCGGACAAACATGTCTAATCCAATGAGGCCCCACCCTGCAACCCCAACCCACAGCACCAAGGGAACCACCGTTAACATCTTAGTGCCAGACACCACAGCACACACCAGAGGGCCTGCAGAGCTACATCCCATTGGCACAAGGGGAACCCAAAACCTAGGTGGGTTTAATATTAATGTTAACATTAATGTTAAAGTTATGGCTGATCAGTGTATGAATATGCCAACCACTAGCCTCGCCACCTCTGCATATTATGGATAATAGTGTGACTTTAAGATCAGCACAGTAATGTCAGTATTTCATCTTTCAACATGTGTTCTTCAAATACCACCTTGTCTTATACTAATGCCAACTATTAGTGTTTGCTTGCACATTCCCTGCCATTTTCTGTGTAAGAAACACCACTGCACATGTATAACCTATACCAGATTACTAGTAAATAGGAAATGTCAGACCCATTGCCTAAGATTGCCTACTATGTTCTCTTCCTGCAAATGAAATCATAGCTTCCTGAGTAAAATCGTTGCTGAATGAAATGCCGGGAGTTCTCTCCATCCTGAACACTCTCTGACTTTAAATGACTGTTAAGATTTTATACAATTAACCACAAATAATTGGGGGGGGGTCAATCAAGTTTGCATGGTTTTATGTACATGTGTTTCTCATTCTTTTGCAAATAGGGTGTTGACTCCTTTCATAGCCAGTTTAAAATGGCACCAAAAGGAGGCAGGCTGACAAACAGCCTTGTTGGTTTGATTAGGAGAAAGCACATGTGAAAGAGCAGAGAGGATTCTTGGTGTAAACCATGTGTTTTTGCACTTTCTCTGTGATTCATAGGCAATATATGGAAAACCCTGACCTCTTGTCTGTACGGTATCTCACTGCCTAGAACAAAGCTTTACATACTGGTGAGTACGTTAAACATAGAGCTTTAGGATCCACCACTTCTCATGATATTCAATGGTAAAACATTCAGTTGTAAATTACTTGTGATCTGTCGCTTTTGTCTAGTTAAGCACTATCTACACTTGATGTTCCAAGTGCTTCTGGGATAACTCCTCCACCTCTTTTCACACAGATACGCACAAACGCAAGATCTTTTCCAGGAGTAAAAGAAAGAATTATAGAGAACATTCCGTGAGATGAGTAGATATAGGGGACCAGAACACAAAAGAAAACTGTATATATTTTCCAGAAAAATGCATTGGGTAGTGTAAAATATGACTGTGCATGGCCTGTGAGGAATTCCAAAGGCTTTAAATCACAGACAAATTAAAAAATACACACATTTTTAGACTGCCAAAACACACACACACGACAGTAGGACATGCTTTCAGGTTATTAACGACTCGTGAGGAAATTTCTCATGCTTGAAGGCGTAAAACAGATTGGCATTTAAAGAAGACTTCAAGCACAGTACGGGATGAGACTCTTAGCTGCGGTAAAACATCTGAATGGTGCAAACATTTTATAGAAGGCTGAAATGACTCAGAGCCCACTGCAGCAATTCCCGTAAACATTCAACAAGTGAAACGCCTGATTCTTAAAAATCGATGAATGACTTAGATACAAAAGAAATGCATCTGTCTGTAAGAACTGTACACACAATCATTCACTAACACCACTTGCACATTACACGATCTCAGCTGGGAGTTATTGTTACATCCTCCGTACAATCCTGACCTAGCTCCAAGCCATTTCCACATGTTTGGGCCATTAAAGAGTTCCTGGAAGGCCAGAGTTTCAGATGTAAAGCAAGGAGTCTGGAGGGAGGTTTTACTCTCTTATAACTGTGGTCTGTTATTCTGCACAATCAAAATTCCCGGTTTGACTAGAACGCCCCTCGCTTTAGCAAGTCTAAATATGTTTAACAATTTCAAGCTTGAATTTGCCTTGGAACATACTTTTGCATACTTTTTTTGTTGTTATTTTTAGATCTTAAGCTATTTTTTTTGCGGTATAATGTTGCAGCATAGAAGTAGCCAAATGTCTTAATATCCTTTAATTGTGTTTACAAGCTGCTCCTATCTGCCCAGATCTACAGACTTATCTGGAGGTTGAGTTAAACCCTCAACCACATTCTTCTCCCAAACTGGAGGAATGCATACAACAGGAAGAAACAAAAAGATATATAGCAAGCAAAAACCTTTTTTTATACACAAGAAACTAGACAATCATCAGTGGAGGGAGGTTAAGAGAAGGCCAACATCAGGTCTGAGAAATAAATAGGGAGAGACATCTGCATATGAACTCAGTGACATTCCAAAGCCTGTTTGTAAATACACATTTCCTTGGGATGGAGTCTTCATGAGATCAGCGCATGAGATGTAAAACAAGTGCAAACGAAGAGTGAAGAAGAAAAGACAGGCACAGAGAAGGGATCTACTCTAGTGGTACAAGGATCTTCTTACGCTGCCGGCTGTTCGAGTAGACAATGCAAGATTTCCAGAGACAGCTACAGCAAATGGCTAATCCACTACCATATACACACAAACACGGAGAGGGGTTTTAAACAGAGGTAAGAACAAACTTTGCATAAATACATACATAGGGAGTACTTTTGCAAACATACCTAGAGAAGTGGTCATGGTGAGGTAATCTTCATGGGAGATTCCTAGACAGGAACAACCCGACTCCTTTGGCTGTGTTTAAAGTCTTGCAGACGTCTCTACCTCTATCACTGAAAGTATGTCTCTGTCCCTAAAGTTCACTCTCTCTTTGTTCTCTCACTGTGCTCTGTTCTCTGACACAAATAATAACAGCATGTTACACAGTTTCTCTCTCTCTCTCTCTCTTTTGCTCAGTCTTTCTATTTCGCTCTGAATGAAGTCATTGAGTTGGCCGAGATCTGCGAGCCTCCAGATGGAAAACTACTCCATCCTTTCTTCCTGGAGTAATGTGCCATTGAGTGACTGCTTTGAGGAGACACAGGGAGGGACAGAGGGAGGGAGAAAAAGAGAGGGAGGGCCGGAGAGAAAGCAAGGGAAGGTCTGAGGAGGAGAAGGTGGCTAGACGACTGCCCCCGCCTGGTGTGAGGCCGATGGACAGAGAAAAGAGACACTTTAGGCTCATTAACATATGACTTCATGATGACTCTCAAGCTTTTCACTAAGCATTCTCCAGACCTTCACAATCTGTCCTATCCGAGCAAAAGGCCATTGCTAAAGGTCAGAGGTCAGGATGTTCTCTTATCGCTGTCCATATGCTCGTTTTTTGTTTCTATTGTGGCATGTGCAAGTACCCCAAACATCTGCTCTTTGTGTGTGTTCTCTTACACCCTTTGACAACTTCTCTACAATGAGTAAACGTATTCTAGGAAACCATTATATGGCTTTGAACTCTTTCTGGAAATACATACCGCTCTTGATTAAAGAAATAAACACACACATGCAATATACATAATTGTTACAATAACTTGTTACTTAATAGGGTTAAAAATACATGCATTTGATATTCTTTAGTCAATAAGTTATCTCTCCCACTTCCGTCTATACCGCTTATCCTGTACAGGGTCATGGGAAACCTGGAACCTATTTCCTATCTTAGGGGACTCGGCAAACCAGGAGGGGTACACCCTGGACAGGGTGCCAATCTGTCTGAGGGCTCACACTCATGAACACACTATGAGCTATTTGGAAAAGCCATTTAGCCTATTCTGCATTTCTTTGTGAAAGGAAACCAGAGTACCCAGAGGAAACCTCAGAAAAAGGACATTAAAATTTAAGACATAAAGATCCAAGGTGGAAATCAAACTCTTGACCATGTAGGTGCAAGGCCATGTCACCATGTCACCATGCCACACAATAAGTTATTTAGGCAAGAAAAATCCTGGTTTGCCACAATACCAGTGTTCATCAGATAAAAATACATACACCAGTTCTAATTGTCAATATTCACTCTAGCAGAAGCCATAACAATATATGTTACTCTTCACTGTTCTACTATTTAAATAGCCAAAAGTAATAATAACTACCATAAATCAACTTTGTTTATGCCATTCTTGACTCAGGATAAAGGCCTTTTTCCAGGTTGCTCTGTGAACTAGTTTTTTAATGTGTTATAAAAAAGCGACAGCTATTTAAAGATACAATGATATACCCAATAACAGGGATGAGTCTTGTGGAGGTTCCACAACCATTATTGTAAGTCATTCATTCATTCATTCATTCATTTTTATTAAATGTACTTAATTCAGTTATTCCTGCTTATCCTGTGTAGGGTCACAGGGGGGCTGGAGTCTCTCCCATGAATCTCTGCAGGATAGGTTGTTATCGCAT
>JAOVVB010000035.1:4083548-4096609 GCA_028570985.1 Heterobranchus longifilis | reverse complement strand
ATATACTGTATATATAAAGACCAAAGGTATGATTCAACCCCCAACCCTGGAGGTGTCAGGCGACAGTGTTACAATCCAATTACAAACAATTACAAATGTGCCATACATTTAAAAACTAAATGTTTACAATGGGTGGCTTGGTGGTATAGTAGTTGGCACTGTGGAATCACACTTCCATGGTTTGGGTTCACACCTCCAGGGTCGAGGTTCGATTGATTCCCGCCATCCGTGGGGGGTTTCCTCCAGGTACTTTGGCTTCCTCTCACAGTCCAAAGACATGCAGATTAGGCTAGCTTACAGGTTGTAACAAATTCTAAACTATTTTTATTTATAAAATCGTGATACTTCACAATACAGATCAAATCAGAATCTAGGTATCGTTATAAAATTGTATTAGGGGTCCCTGGTAAATTTCCATTGCTATTAATCTAGGAGCAAATTGTCAATGAAATACTATTTAAATTTCCACATTATTATTAAAATTGGAACCCCCAGAGAGCTATTGCTATGTAGTTAACATGGTTGTAAGCTTAACTCAATGGAAACTTGAACTCAATGGAAAATGTAAGCTAGTCTCAAAAATTAGTTTCTTATAGGATGCTGTTACTGCTAGATTTATATATACTAACAGAGTAGCAGAGTATTACTATAAATGCAGGACTTCAGACTGAGCCTTGAACCAGACTTAAATTAATGATGAGACTCATTAGCCGCAACTGCCATTTTGTTAATATAGAACTTAAGAGACAAAGGGCTGTTAATATGATACAAGATGTTTAGAATATTTTAATATAGCTTTTAGAATTGCAAGTAAAAAAAAAATTGGATCATAAAAATAGTTGCAGTAAATAAACATTAAAGAGACTTGTGAAACATTCTGAATGTTTTGAAAACAGAATTTCGGTTAAATCTGCTGTACATGTGCTAATAATGACAAGCAACAAATTGTGAAAAATATATAGAAATATCTTCAAGAGAGCAATCGAAATCAGAGAAGTGAGTACTGTACATGTTTTCTACAGGTAAAGTGCAGGGGAAGTAGAGCTCCCCCAATGGTGTAAAGGTGGTACTACAAGCATAGACATGCTGTTTATTTACATTCGCTGTGAGAGAGATGTTTAAGCCAAACTGGGACTTGTGATGAAATCGAAGGTGTAAAACCGATTGACATTTACAGAAGACTTCCGAGTGCAGTACGATGATGAGACTCTTAGCCGCAATACAATGTTTGATTGGTGCAAATGTTGTAAAGAAGGCATGAGTGTGAATCCCAGCTGACTCGGAGGCCAGTGTACATTCTGTGATTAATAGCCTGATTATTGAAATTCGACGGATATCGTGTCATGAAGAATTTATGAGGATTGATAAGTTCAATTATTGAAACAGAAACGTGCTGGTTAGTAAAAGTAGCCAGAGTGGTTGGCAAGTAAAAAGAAACATTAAAAAATTTAAATAATGCAGTAAAAATTTTATAATTTTGCATCATTTGCAAATATTGGATGAGAGATATTTTTATAGCTCCATTTATACAGGTTTCAATCCACAGCCTTATGGGGATCTGTACATCCTTTTAAAAGGCACAGGATGTCCATTTCCTGGCTCGCAAGGCCACTTCCTCTAGCACAAGGAGCTATTTTAGCAGCTGCACACATTTTCGTGAGGTTTTGCGGAGGTGAGTTTGGGGACTATTTCTCTAAAATGCACACATAAGCATTTGGTTGATACTTCATTCTTGTTATCTTGAACTTGCATGACAAATAAGCATGTGCGTTCTCACAAGTACACTCACACGCACATACACACACACAAACACGCTGGGCTCTATGCCCTAAATAGAACTACAGATCGACATAGTGCAGGGAATCTCAAGGGGAATTAGACCAGCTGCATGAGTCAATCTGCACAGAACCATTCATTCAAAATGGTCATTTAGTATTTTTAAGTAAAAAAATAACAAGGGCGGATACAGATTTTAGGTTCTTCATGGGGAGGTCATGGGGAGCCTGAATCCCATGCTAGGGAGCTCTGGGCACAAGTCAGGTTACACCCTGGATGGGGTGGCAACCCATTGCAGGCCATAAGCACACACATTCACACACTTAATCATACACTACAGGCAAGCAATCAACCTACACTGCAGGGGAAAACCTGAGTACGTGGAGGAAACCCATCAAGCACAGAGAGAACATGCAAACTTCACAGAAAACACACGGACCATAAGTGAGATTCAAACCCCCAACTCTGTGGGTGTGAGGCGACCATGGTAACCACTGAGCCACAATGCCTCCCTCACACAGTGTAGAGCTTGTTAATTATTATGAGTACAGACACTCTAATGCTTTATTTGTTTCCGGTATAAAAGCAGACAGGTGAGTTAAGTTTACCTTGCTGTGTCCTTGAGAGCAGGTGCTGTGGGCCGGGCTGAGAGCTGAGACTCACAGAAGAAAAGTCATATACACCCTTTACTGGTTAAATACAAGACAGAAACAAAATCGGCACTTAGTTGCAGATGGTTCAGAACAAGCAGCATACAGTACAAGTTCATATTTCCATGCATTACTTTAACATAGTGTAATACACATCAATACATTTGACATTTTGCTATACTTGTTATTAACCTAATTGTTTTTTACAACCTCTAGATTTATTTCTATTACACTTTATGGTGTAAATTACTGGTTGGAGACTATAAACATAAAATAAATTTTCTGCAAACTGATAACAGCGTACAGGGTGCAGCGTACAAATGTAGGAGAAGCACTGTTGTCAAGGTTAAAAATAATAGTAATATTCAGAAATATTCATGGATTTCGTAGGAGGTGTGTTTTTTTTAGAGTGTTACTGGCATGGAAAAAAACTTATCAACTCAATGTTTATAAGAAGGGTGTGTGTGCGCGCGAGTGTGTGTTTATGAGCTAGCCTGATGAAGCACACTGCAAAATTTTTGCTAAATAAATGATCTTATGGTCTAGTCTGTCAACAACAACAACAAAAGTTCATGCACAATCTAAGGCTGCTTCTGCTCTGCTCTCTGGCAGGCGTTCTGCCAACAATATAACAATGAACAATGTAGTTACAGACTGGCGTTTAGAAGGATTCATGAATGCAAGTTATGCACATGAACGGAAAAGCAGTTCACACCAGGAGCAGCTGGTCAAAATGGGCGAGCAGGGATAAGCCACTTGTCTTTTAAAGATAAAAATACATCAATATTAGATTTCATTCGTGGCATTCACAGTTTATTTTTTGCACTTTTGTGGAGGCAAATGGAATAAAATGATGAATATTATACTTGAAACAAATCACAAAAAGGTTGGTAGAAATGTGGCTGGGGCTCAGTTCTTCTGCGCCCAGCTTACAGCAGTGACAAGATTGAATGTAAGTTTAGGTTACAACTTTTTAACAGTTTAACTTGTTTGGGACTTTTTTTCAGTGGGTTAAAAAAGGTTTTAGGAGACACCTACTATTTCTTCCATATTAGTTTATTCCAGCTGTGTTAAGATCTCTTTCATTAAGAATAAAAAAAATGAGAAAACTTCAGTATTAGAGAAGGTAAGAAGAGATCTCTACAGTTTTATTTATTTATTTATTTATTTATTTCCCCCCCAAAAAAATTTAACCTTTAAATCCTGAGTGGCATGAATCTGTCCTGAAAACGCTGAATTGGTCAATTGTCCAATGAAGAAAAAAAGCTTCTCATGTATATGGCAATCCTGCCAGTTTCTGTCGAAAACTATATATTCATTAAAATACAGTAATGCAAAAATAGCTTAAATGCTCTGGATTTTAAGGGTTAACCCAGTCTAATGGGGAAAATATATACATTGCTTGTATATATTGCTTGTGCCCAATTTTTGAGCACAAGCAATATATCAAACATTCACTACACAATTTGAATATGAATTAAATATATTAAATAATGTGTACTCTTTATACATGTATACTCTTTTACAAATCTCTCTTCTTTCACAGACAAACGGTCACATAACATGGTACAATGTAGGTATTTTCAAAACAGAACATCTCAGCATGTTTCATGAGCTCACTAAATCTAGTAATTCTCATAAAAATTACAAAGACTAGGCATTAATGTTTTAAAAATGATTCATCACATATTGATCTTATTCAAATAGTGTAGTGGTGGAGGTTAGCTTGGTAAAATTGTGTTGGTGCAGGTTATTAAATACTGAGCACTCAAGTAAGTTATTTTTAAAAAATGTGTGTATGTTGTGTGACAGCTGAACCCCACCCTATTCATTAGATTTTTTATGTTATTTTTTAAAAAAGTGTCTATTTTTTTTAAAGAATATATTATCTATAATATATTAGCTAAATATACTGTATTATCTATTAAGTATCTACTGTAAATGTGAAATATATAAACGGTTGGTTGACTTTGTAGTAACTGAAGTGGGTGATCCAAATAAAACTTTTTTTAATATCGTTTTTTTTAAATATTTTGACCAACACCTTTTCACCTATTTTGACCAGAACTGCAGGATGTCTTTAGGCATGGTTTCTACAAAATGGACATTATATCAATAAACATTATAAATAAGATCAGAGCATTTGGATGGGTTTATGCATAAGTTAGTGGGTTAAAAGTTGAAAATTCTAGATCTCTAGTTCTAGAAAATTCTCATTACAGGTTGTAAATATGCAGTAACTACTCTGTACATACAAGTCAAACCAGGACTTTAAATTATGCAGAATAAAAGAACACAGTTATGAGAGTAAAAACTCCCTTTATTTCTTTATATAGTCCCGTGCTACACTCATGCACTTATCCCAGACTTATAGTTTCCCTGGTGTTTGGATACCAGCAAGGTAGAAAGTTTTCTCAATACGCCGGAGCCACATCGGAAATGCTGGCCTACCAGGAACGCCTTTAATGGCCCAAACATATGGAAATGGCTTGGAGTAAGGTCAGGACTGTACGGGGGATGTGGTAGTAACTCCCAGCCATGCAAGTGGTGTTGGTGAATGATTGTGTGTACAGTTTCTACAGACAAATCCTCTCTTCTCTTCTGTGAGTTGGTGACAAGTTAACTGTTGATTTTTAACGGCCAGGAATTCACTCGTTGAATGTTCATGGGAACAACTGTAGTGGGCTCTGAGTCACCTCAGCCGGGATCATCGTTTACAAATGTACAGCCTTCTTTTATACATTTGCACCATTCAAATGTTTTACTTCAGTTAAGAATCTCGTCATCATACTGTGCGTAAAGTCTTCTTGAAATATCAATCAGATCTTCACCTTCACTCACAAGACATTTCATCACAAGTAATGGTTTGTATTGATCACCCTTTATACTGACATTAATATATATTTACTGATAAGATCACTGTTACTTTAAAATACTTTCATTCACAAGGTGAATAAGCTATTTATGGGATCACCAAAGTTAAAGGTATCAAGGCAATGATCATATATTTCATATCTTATCTTTTGACTTTCCAACTAAAATAAACAATTTAGGACTCACCATAAGGTGTAGGAGGTGTCACAGGAAATGCTGGTGTCATAGGTGCCTGGTTGAGATCCACCCATAACGGACTGTCAGTCTCGTGACTGAAAACCCCACAGTCCACTGCGTCACTACCACAAAGACCTCCAGACTGGCGCACATAGATACACACAAAGCAGGCCAGATGTTTACTTTACATGGGGGTGGACTTAGTCATAATGCATGACAAATATACTCTGGTTACAAAGGGGGCACTGTGTGAGTACTGTACATGGCACGATAAATGTGTGAGTGTGTATGAGGGGGAGTGTATACCTCTGGTGATTTGTAGACAGCAGGCTTAGATAATGGTTGTAAAAAATCCCCATCTCTGCACCTGGATGATGCAGGCTCATTAATAGCTTTAGACATCCAGCCTGAGAAAGAACGAAAGAAAAAGATAAAAAAGAGGGATAGAGTTTAATAGCAATTCCATGGATTCCAGCGTTACTATGAAAGAAATACAGCATTCCAGAGATTAAAGTGAAAACCTTCCACAGACATTATAATTTATTGGAATTAGTCTTCCCATAATAGTTTTTATTTAGCAGTGAGGATATAATAATAATAATTTTACCATAAATCAGACTCTTGCACTTTAGGCCATGGACAATCACACTGCTTCTGACACACATCTTTTATAATCTTATACTCCCAGGTTTAAATCATACTGCTGCTGTCATATCCTCACTATATTTTTACATTTCTCTACATTTATATTTGTATACTTTTTATATTGTTTACACTTTGATTTTGTCATTTCTGTTCCTGCATAATTAAAAGTTCTATTTTAATTCTATTTTATTGCAAAATCTTTCTTTAGTTTAATTCTATTTTCTTATGTAATATTTTCATTTGTAGTGTAATTTTTCTGCTTTTAGGTCACGGACAGTCATACAAGCATTTTACTGCATGTCATACCGTATATGGTTGTGTATATAAATTTGTGTATGTAAAATTTAATTTAAAAAAGCAGCATGTTGTGTTTCTAACAGGCTTTTACTTTTGACCACAGCATTTGCATCAGCATTTGACAAGTTTCAATATTATAACTATTTTTTTTATGCATATGCAATTTCTGTTGAGATTTTGCAAGACAAAAGCAAAGAAGGAAATATGAAATGAACAAACATACCATTAATACGTTGAGGGGGGAAAAAATGCCCCCAAAAAGTTAAGCTTTACACTGGATATTGTACCTTGAAAAGACTGCATTGCATACTTGTTGATAGACACACTATATAAGGGCTTTTCTGCTACACACTTAGTTCTTCTTTTTCCAGCGTTAGTTGTCTGCTCACCCTCACATTCATTATTCTAATATGCATGGACCTTGTCATTTCTTGCACTCAATTTGTTGCAATACTGACTTTTCCATGCTGTTCTCAAGTTGTGCATGTTGCACATGACGTAGACTTTTTTTTCATTAATTCCTTTAGATTTATTAATTTCCTTTTATTTTTTATTTTATAAAGTATCTTGTTTTTAATAAAAATTTATTATTTTTTTTTTAGGTTTCATTGGCTGTTTATAAAACCTAGTGCGGTTTAACTTGTTGACATACAATCCACCACCTGAACCAAAAATAAAATTTAAAAGATGTATATGCACTGACTGAGATATAAATAGAGATAAAATTGGATTTTTATGGCTTACTGTGTAACCTTCAAATTACCCTCTTGTGAGACCCCGAACTTTAATGTTATGCGGCTTTTTTTTCTTATGACTGTATTTCAACTTTTTAACCTGATCGATGTCTTCGAACATAATGAAGTTTGGCAAAATTAGGACGGGAATCTTAAAAGAACGCACACATGGTGTAGTTGGGATAAATATGATGTTCTCATAATATGAGGCCAGTGGAGTCTGTTGAGGCGACATGAGCCTGGGCTTTGCTCCATTTCCGTTTGGGGCTGCAGCTGTTTCTGACCTCAGTGGAGTAAATGATTTCAACTGTGCTACACTCTCCATTAAGAATTTCAATTGCTTAAAATGGTACCTATGAATCTTAAACAAATGAATTGAAATCGGTTTCATTATGTAATCCTTGAGCCAGACATGACTTCTGACAACATTAAACAGTAAGACAGTAAGTGAATTATAATTAAACCGTAATCACAATGTTATTAATAACAATTCTCTGACAGTTAAACATAGATCCTTCAGTGCATGTGACACAGTGGATCTTATACCTCAGTGAAACAAAGAAATAGGGAAAGTAAGTCTTCAAATGCATTCCTGAGCTCTTGCACAATACATCTTCAAACAGAGCCATACACACACGCAACAGGACATACTCCAGAGTTACTGTATAAACATCCGTTCTATTTTATTCTACTGTAAAGTCATTGAACCTTTTCACTCAGGAATAAGCAAGGGCTAAAACGGAGTATGTAAGTAAAGAATTACAGTACTGAATAGCACATAGATGTACATAGACGTAAATGGTCAGTCTTCATAAAACAGAATGAATAGGAAGATCTGATTTCACATATATATTGCCAAAAGTATTCGCTCGCCTGCCTTCACATGCACAAAAACTGGCTCATCCTTGTCTTTATGGACCTTGCTTTGTGCACTGGTGCACTGTCATGTTGGAACAGGAAGGGGCCATCCCCAAACTGTTTCCACAAAGTTGGGAGCTTGAAATTGTCCAAAATGTCTTGGTATGCTGAAGCATTAAGAGTTCTTTTCACTGGAAATAAGGGGCCGAGCCCAATTTCTGAAGAACAACCCCACATCAGTTCCAACATGACTTGCACAATGCAAGGTCTAGAAACATATTAGTGTGGTGTGGAAGAACTTGACTGGACTGCACTTCTGGAGTCCTGACCTCAACCTGATAGAACACCATTGGGATGAATTAAAGGGGAGACTGCGAGGCAGGCCTTCTTGTCCAATATAAGTGTCTAAAAAATATGCTTCTGGAAGAATGGTCAAAAAATCCTATAAACACACTCCTAAACGTTGTGGAAAGCCTTCACAGAAGAGTTAAAGCTGTTATAAGACAAAGGGTGGAGCAACATCATATTAAACCCAATGGATTAACATTTTACTCAAGTTCATATACATATATATGTTCCAGGAAGCATGTTTGTTTATGGATAATATGCCTCTGAGATTGCAATAAAAGAGGGACTACTAACTTTTACATAAAGCAATTCAGATCAAAGTGCAAAGGTAAGTTGTACACACCTGGAATGCAGGCTGCATTGCTGAAATCAGATTTTACTTTCATGCCAAGTTTTGAAACCAACAACATACAATCCATTTACTATCGCTGCATTTGAAAAGCTGCAAGTCTATACTGCGATAAACACAGGCCAATATCATTTATTTAGTTTATCACATCATCGAAATTTTCCATGCCAGTGTTCAAGGACTTAATTCAATTCAATTCAATTTTATTTGTACAACGCTTTTAACAATCGTCATTGTCGCAAAGCAGCTTTACACAATCAAAAGAATTATTTATGCTACTTACTGTAGCAAAATCAGGATCCTGGGATTTTGGACAGATTTTGCATCTCATGACATTTATGATTTTTTTTTGTTATAATGCTATTGTGCAAGAAAGTATTTAATGAAAGTTATAATTAACCAGCACGTCTAGATGCATATATGTTCACAGACTTTAAGAATTGCCCACGGCGATACACTCCAGTGTGAAGGAGTTTATTTTCCTTAGCCGTACCTGTTCACGGTTCCACATAGAGGTCCATTGTGAGCGTGTACATGTCTGTAAATCTACTCAAGCCAACATAAGCTTTCCAAGTTATGAAAGCACACAGTGAGTCAACGGTCTTTTAATTTTCCTTACTCAGTGGGAAAAGTCAAATATCATAGAGGGCTTTTTTGAGGGTCCATAGTCATGTGGTTTATACTCACTGTTTCTGTTGTTCCAAAGTAAACTAGAGGTTCTAATTAAAATGTGTTTAGTCTGCAGTTCAGTTAAAATACAGAATTTTTTTTATAATCATATTGCACGTTTACCGTCAGTGACCAATAAATATGTGGCCTAATATTTTTTTTACATTAATTATAATGCATATTAATTTGAGTTTTCATTTAAAAACAAGCTTAGCTTTAGTTAGTGTTTAGATTGCTTATGATTTTTTTTTTTTAATTTGGATTAAAAATTGATGTTTAAAAAGTTTAAAAAGACTTTAAAAAAGTCACACTTGCTAGGATTTCATTCAGTGATCTTTATCTTTGATTACAGTGCACAATGTGGTGGCCTGTTCATGTGTAAAAGTGATTCCTCCTAAAACCACTTTGACAATTTGACTAATGGAATATACCTGTGCCATCATGGAAGAAAAACTCCTAAGATGTGATAACCTGGTCATTTAGTACATTCAGGTCGTCATCCGACTTAATTTTATTGCCACATAACATTGCTGAGCCTAGACTTGACCAACTGAAGCAACCTCAGAGGCTTGTACAGTGGGCACTATGCATGATGGATAAATCGCGTCATTGTGCTTCCTTTCTTACCCAGGACCCATTGCCCTTGAAGGGTCAATCTGGACTCATCAAACCACATGACCTAAAGCCACTAACCAAGTGGTTTTCTTATGGACACACAACTGTTTAGTCCCAATCTTGTGAGTTCTCAACACAGTACATTATGGAAATGCTCTTACTTTCACTACTAAACATAGCTATGGTTTTTATTGTTGCTTTTTTTTTTACCATGTTACTTCACTAAGTGATTATATGATTTCCATTGGTTATTTTTTTTTTCCAACCACATGTCTTTCACAAAGTAGACAACCCAGCATTATCCATCCAAGTTATAGCACTAAAACCAGTTATATAAAATCTCCTTAGTTGTTTTCTTTGCTTGATGCAGCAAAATATTGTATTTTAAACTAATTATTTTATTTTATTGTAGTTAGTTGTAGTTTTATTCAAATCCAGAATATTACCAATTTTATTTCTACTCAGAAAAAACAACCACATTCCCAAATTAGATCTCAAAACCAAAGAAAATCAAATGACATTCGTCATTAACTTCAACGTTTATGAGTTTGGTCATTGTGGTTCAGGAGAAAAAAATAACTCTAAAGAATTTAGATTGTGCTGAAACATAGCTGCTGGCTGAAAAACATGCTAGCAGTTTGTAAGTTATTTATATAATTGGATTGTAGGGGTTTGTACATGGTTCATACAGTATATTTCATAGGTGGATTGTGCCTCTTCAGAACGGATCACAGGGTCCAAATCTTCTCTACATGGGTTGGTCTTGTATGCAAAAATGACTAAAACCAACCCTGTGCCCTACCCTTCTAAATAATATCCTGTGAGCCTCTACAGTATATAATAAATACTAAACTGTGCATGGTGACTTTTAGTATAGAAGTAGTCACAGGCATTCGCAACTGTAGCAATATGGGTATCCAGGTTGCTGTTAACAGGTGAGAAATGATAGCAGGTCTTGACATTTCATAGACAACTGGGAGGTGTTGTAGGTAGTCTGTAGATAAATTGTTGACAATCATGCACGTTTGAAGACATTTAAGTTCATAAGGTTTCGATATAACCTTCATAAGTCCATCACACATACATTGAAGATATATTGTACCATTTTGTAGCTTACATGGAGCCAGTTTGTAGGTGATTATGGATGGGTTGGGGGGAATGTGGGAGACTTTAGAGTGCCAAGTGACCAAGGACTGTCAATCATGTATATTTAGAGTGCTCTGATTAAGAGTTCAGGAATATAGGAACGGGGCATTGGATTCAGCTCTTGTTGACCATTGTTTAAACTGGACCACTGACCTCCAGTCTTGTGCTAGCTCAGGATTTTCCCTGCTTATGTACTGTTGTATAACGGCTTCAGATCTTTGCAGTAATAGGTGATTGGGCATGGGAACCCTTCACATGGTGACATTTTCTACTCTATAATTCTGAAATATACTGGCTTTCCTGAACTAAACGATTATGGTCACTGCACCATCCTAACTGCAAGTAAAGTTGATTTTAAGTCTGACTAAATTTAAAAGGAGGGAATGACACTTAATGCTCCCTTTTTGGACTGCAATGCAGGCGCATTGTTAATGTTTTAACAGCCAGTGTCTGGGTACAAACTCAACTGATTAGATCAAAGCAAAGTCTTTAAAAAAAGAAATCACTGTTTTTATAATCAATAGTCTTAAACACTCTTAGCAGTTGTAGAACTCTGTTGCCATCTAACACAACACAATCTTTGGCACAATTTCATAATCACAAAAACAGGCAAGGTAAGAAACTCAAAATCTCAACTAATATGCTTTTTGGTTGTTTGTCAGAATTCGTGAACCATTATTTATTTTTAATGTCTCTTTTTTATTTATAGTGCCTCAATGTTACTGGGGAAATCTTACCTGATTGACTGGATTTTGCTTGCCCAACTAAGTGCCCAACTCCATTGGTGCGCACAGAGTTCGAACAAGTCATGTGCCCCCTAGCCATTGTGGGTACAGGTTCAAACTCTGGGTCCAGGTCTAGGATTAACTGGTTCAGCTGCTCAATTGATTGGTCAATATCCAGGTCGAGTGAAGCAAATTCATCATCCTTGTCTGCCTCTGGCTCCGCCTCCAAAGAGTCGTTTTTAATCCCTGATTTTACTTTCTGTCCCAGTCTATCTGCCATGGTCTCCAAGTAAGAACCATTAGAGACTAACTGTTGCTGCTTCACCCATATGTGTGTCTGATCACTGTTAGATGACGTGTGAGTCCGTGTGTCATCCAGGTGCACCCTATCTCCAGCATCTTCTGACTGGTCCGAGTACTCACACCTACTCAAAACAGGAAGTTCAAGACCCGGTCTCTTAGCGTCTGCAACTATAGCAGCTAATGTACATTCATCCTCATCATCAAGGATGTTGGTTTCTCGTTGCGCACTCATGTGAAAAGCAGGGTCTAAATGATGACAATTTTCTCCTGTTGCTCTATCATCTCCGTCACTTGTAATGGCAATTTCAGAGGTTAGGACATGAACATGAGGCTGGTCTCCGGCCATGCTGCCCCTGAGAGTGGCTTTCTGGACTTGGCTCTGGAGTTCAGCGCCTGCTGCTCCAGTGCACAGCGAGTTGGTGGAGAGCCCTGAGTCACTGCTAACGGAGGACGGTGAGCATTCAGTCAGCTGAGCTGGGGGTGAAATGCACAAAGAATAAGAATGACATATTTTTAAATACATATTAAAATAAAGTATAGCCTATAGAGAATCTGCATAAACAAGTTCAACATTAAAATTAAAAGTTCAACATCAACATTAAAAAACAACTTATGGCAATTCTAACTATGGCTTTTATTAAAGAGAATTTTAATAATATATAGTTAATGTATAGTTCATTTGCTTATCATTCTAAATAAGAACAATATATATACTGTATATATATTTATATATATATATACTGTATATAACACAGGGTTACATCTCTATCTCCTTTTCTCCCACAAATACTGTAGCTGCCATGAAAAAACTTTCCTAATATGTCCAAGGGTTTTGTGTTTGTCTCTCTCTCTCTCTCTCTCTCTGTATATATATATATATATATATAGAGAGAGA
>JAOVVB010000035.1:4033438-4052805 GCA_028570985.1 Heterobranchus longifilis | reverse complement strand
CTACATTTTCAATATCTCATTACAATTGTGGCTGGAAGTGGGTGGGATATATTAGGTTTATATTGATTATAGTGATTATGCTGATGTGTTGGAAACAGAAAAAAATGGGTAAAGCCAGAAGCAGGGCAAGGGGTTCTAAGAGGAGTCAGCATTGAAACGTCCAGCAACATACCCTGGCAAACTCTGCCCTATCTCCCTACATCTACGAGCCATCTACCTCTCACACAACACCTCCACCTCCAGTTCCACCACCAGTGGAGAATGAAAATGAAATGTCCCCCTGAAGCCTGTTGCCCTCCATGCAAAGGCTTCCATTTATAAGGATTGCAAAGCACATGAATAGTACGTGAAACAAGGTTTCTCTGCTATACCATAGAAGTAAAAGGTATCCCTGAGATGGATAGCTTGATGTGTGGTGGTGAAGGTTCATTCTTGCTGGATCATGCAAGGCTTCAGCTGAGGGAACTTCACTGCATGTATTTTAAAGATCTTGTGAAAAAAATCTCTTGTATCCTTCTGTCTCAGTCATACATAAGCTTGCTCAGAAAGTTTCAAGAATGAATACAAACACCAACATGCCATTAAAATACAAGGCAAAGTCAGGTCTGTTGTCTGCAGCATTACCACAAAGTAAGCAGGACCTTCACATATTAGTACAGGATACAGATATTTTTTGTAGTTTTCACCGTGGAAAAATATTCAAAATATTGCTTTTTATACAGTTTTTCATATAGACATAGACTTCCTAGTATTACTTGGACCTGGATTGAAAGAATGTTCATGTCATTTTCTATTCCCAGGTTGATTGCCCAATTAGCCAGATGATTGGTTTCCAGACCTGCAAACTAAGACATGTCTTGCAGCCTTAAATGATGTGTCCCTTTTTTTAGATAGTATAGAGGTCCCAAATCGTGTGCTGGTTGAGCTATATTTTTGTAACTATTCGTATTGTGTATGCATATGGCTAAAAAAATATTTAGGATATAAATCCTGGCTATAATTTAAAGCTGTTGTTGATGGTACTGAGCCAAATAGTTCTTTTGGAGCTGTAGAGTTGTTTGACAATGGATGGAGGCTTTGAGGATCTAGAGCTACGAGAGGCACAGAGAGAGTACCTGGACTTTTTAGATGATGACGTGAGCACACCATTTATGTTGTTTACTTTCAACAAAAAAAAATCACTTGTCTACAACGTTTTTTGCAGTGATTGCTTTATTTAAAAAATAAAAAATAAAAAAAAAACATTTGCAGTGTCCTGTGCTTTAATCAGATGACACTGATTTGACTTGTCTTTACAGCAAGATCAGGGTGTATATCATGAGAAGGTCAGGAGTATGGTGTCTGAAGGACAGTCCCGGCTCACTGTCAACATCAATGACCTGCGGCGTAGAAATGAAAAACGAGCCAAAGAGTCAGTATCCCCTGCTTAAACTTTTGAGATTTTATTAATTGGGTTGCTGCCAAAGTTTCCTTCAGTTTTTGACAGATTTGGTTAAATGCCAAATGTATTCTTTTTTTTGGTTGCTTAACGTTTTGATTGGTGCTTTCAACAGACTTCTGAAAAATGCCTTTGGTGAGCTAGTTGCATTCCAGAGAGCTCTAAAGGACATGGTGGCCTCTGTTGATGCAACGTATGCCAAACAGTTTGACGAGTTCCATGTTGGTTTTGAGGGCAGCTTTGGGAATAAACATGTCTCACCTCGTACTCTTAGTGCCCGGTTTTTGGGAAACCTTGTTTGTGTGGAAGGCATTGTTACCAAGTGTAAGTAAATGTTTGCTAAATTCATAATTCCATGTATTTGTAAATATTATAACTGCGTGGGTTTGTTTTATGATCACAGGTTCCCTGGTCAGGCCAAAGATTATGCGCAGTGTTCATTACTGTCCTGCCACTAAAAAAACTTTGGAAAGGAAATATACTGATCTGACTTCACTGGATGCATTCCCTTCCAGTGCCATCTACCCAACCAAGGTGTGTGTTGTGTACTAGTGGTGAACAAAGCCTGCCAATATTGTTTAAAGATGTATGTTGTTTGGCTATGTGTATAGGACGATGAGAATAACCCACTGGAAACAGAGTTTGGATTGTGCTGTTATAAGGATCACCAGACTTTGACCATCCAGGAGATGCCAGAGAAGGCTCCTGCTGGGCAACTTCCCCGGTCAGTTGATATCATATCTGATGATGATCTTGTGGACAAAGTTAAGCCAGGAGATCGTGTCCAGATAGTTGGTGTATACCGGTGTTTACCTGCTAAACAAGGAGGATTTACTTCAGGAACCTTCAGGTAAATAAGTTTAGTTTCTCCACTGCGGTGGCTTCCTGGTAATCTTGGTTTTGGTCATTTTAGCTTAAATGTCTGTTTTGTGTAGAACAATACTCCTAGCCAACAACGTCAAACTGATGAGCAAAGAAATTGTTCCCACGTTTTGTGCTGATGATGTTGCCAAGATCAAGAAATTCTGCGAAACTCACTCTAAAGTAAGCAGTAAAGGGCCTTTTTATATTTATGCTGATTTTACTCTAATGGTCAACATCTGTGGTTTGGTCTGCCTTGACATTCTCAGGATTCAAACGTAGATTTTGGTGTGTGTGTTCAGGATGTTTTTGAGCACCTAAGTCGATCGCTAGCTCCCAGCATTCATGGTCATGAGTACATAAAGAAAGCCATCCTGTGTCTTCTGCTAGGAGGAAATGAGACCAACCTAGAAAATGGTACTCGCATTAGAGGTGACATCAACATCCTGCTGATAGGTTAGACTGCTATCAAGTAAATTTATTTATTTATTTGATTTGATTTGAGTTGGGATGATAACATTGGTCCCCCTTATTTCTGTTAACATAATCAGCTTGCATAAAATGTTGGGATGGTGATGTACAAACTGGTGCATTGTCTAGATTATTTGAGCCAAATGCTTGCTTGTGTTTCGTTTTCAGGTGACCCATCAGTTGCCAAATCTCAGTTACTGAGGTATGTCTTGTTCACAGCACCAAGAGCCATTCCTACCACTGGACGAGGCTCGTCTGGGGTGGGTTTGACTGCTGCGGTCACCACTGATCAAGAGACAGGTGACTAACATGCAGTATAAATGTGGGCTGTTTTAATAATATTCAACATGGGCTTTTAAAAGGACTAAAAGTAGGGAAGTGGCCAAAGCTGCCACCGTGGAGTCCCTGAGCAAGGCCTTTTAACTCTAGAGTTGACCATAAAAGTTGACTTTTTAATGTCTTGTCTCTTAGGTGAGCGCCGTTTAGAGGCAGGTGCTATGGTCCTTGCTGACAGAGGAGTTGTGTGTATTGATGAGTTTGACAAGATGTCTGACATGGATCGCACAGCCATTCATGAGGTGATGGAACAGGGGAGAGTCACCATAGCGAAAGCTGGAATCCAGGCCAGGCTGAATGCTCGCTGTAGTGTGTTAGCTGCTGCTAACCCAGTGTATGGAAGGGTGAGATTTTAAGTTGGCTTTAATGCAGTGGTTTCTACCCCCTGTCCTCCACATTGTAGCTTTTTTTTTTCCCCCCTTCTCTACTACACCCACTTGGATTGAAAAGAGACTGATTAATCACATTAGCAGTGCAGGGAGCTGAGAAAACACTAAAATATGCAGGGCACAGGGTCCTTCAGGACCAGGGGTGGGATCACTGCCTTAGAGTATACAAACTTGTGTATTGCTTTAATTCCACAGTCACTTTTAAATAAATTAAATAGAATTTGGCATATTAGCTAATTAAATGTGTAACATGTTTCTCCTTCTCACTCCTTTTGTCCATGCCAGTATGACCAGTACAAAACCCCGATGGAAAACATTGGCCTGCAAGATTCCCTACTCTCTCGATTTGATTTGCTCTTCATTGTTCTGGATCAGATGGATTCAGAAAGTGATCGTGATATTTCAGAGCACGTGTTGCGCATGCACAGATACAGACCCCCAGGAGAGCAGGAGGGAGCAGGTTTGACCTTTTTTTTTTTTTTTCTTTTTTTTCTTTTTTTTGCAGGGGGTGAAAATAAATAGAATCTTCAGGACTGGGAATTGTTGCAAATGTCAAAGCTTTTACTCCACTGCTATGATTTTGAATCTCAATGCCATGGTTCTGTAGCCAGGAGAATGAGGGCATAATTAGCCCTGGACCCTAAAAGGATGCCATTCCCTTCTCCTTATCCCATATTGGTTCCCCAATCAAGGGCATTTGTCAGTATGCAGACTAGTCGGCTTGTTCCTTCAAAGGTGTTCAACTTGACAAGTATATTGCATAAGCCACAGTGGATTAAAGTGTCTAAAATCAGCCTTTTATTAACCTTTGCCCTTCAGGATAACAATGTTATGGAGGAAATGATTCCAAATTCCATACCGATTTTCTTCTACATAGGGAGCTACAGTATATTGAGTAAATGATCATGCAGAACTTGTACACTGCCTGATAGATAAATAATTCTCACCGCTAAGATTTTATTGTCACCTTTAATTTTGATTACAGCACACATTGTGTTGTCCCGTTTATGTGTGGAAATGATTTCTTATGGTGCCAGAACCACTCTTTCACTCTTTTGAGTCCTAGAATATCTCTGTAAGCATCTGTAAACAAAAATGTAATTGTTGTAATAACCTGGACATTCAATACATTCAGGTAATCGGCTAACTTTATTTTATTTCCACATAATGTTGTTGAGCCTAGACCCATAAGGCTTGTAACGCATGATTGGTGCATCGCTTCATGTGGTTCCCTTCTTACCCTGATGTACCTATTGCCCTGAAATGTGGTGAATCTGGATTCAACAAACCACATAACCTTTTTTTTTTTTCATCATGCCAAAGTCCAATCTTCATGCTCTCTAGCAAATTTAAGCCTTTATTTTATTTTTTTTTATAAATATTGATCTCGCTATCAAGAGGCCTGGTTTATTTATGGCCACACAGCTGTTAGAAAACCTGAGTTCTCATGTATTTGTATGGAAATGCTCTTGCATTTAATATTGAACATTAACTATGATTTTTACTGTTGAAGTCTCATTTAAAAAAATAATTAAACCCAAGTTTTTGATTTGGATTTCTTATACAGTTCTTTGACAGTTCAGCACTATCCTGAAGGTTGAATGTTTAGTTTCAATAATTTCAAATCTCCTTAGTTGTTTTTTGACCACACAATGTATATATTGCACTGTTTGCAGCTGGCGATTAATGTCTCTTAATGTTCTATTTGCAAGACTGACTTTTTGATTTTGTTTATAACAATAGCAATGCCATTGGGAAGCACCGTGGATGTGTTTGCCACAGATGACCCAAACATCAGTGAGGCTGCTGAACAGGAGCTGCAAATCTATGAGAAAAAGGACAATGTCCTTTATGGCCACAGGAAGAAAAAGTAAGTCTAAATTATTAAGACCTACTTATTAAGTAAGTTTATCAATGCACCTCAGGAAAGTACAGTAATGACCTTTTTAAGTAGGAAAAGGTGAATGGTGCAAGAAGAATTTACTATAATTTTTTTTGTAAACCTATGACAAATTTTTTGTTTTTTAGAGAAAAGGTTGTCACCATGGAGTTTATCAGGAAATACATCCATGTGGCTAAGCTAGTGAAACCCGTTCTTACTCAGGAAGCTTCCGACTACATAGCCGAGGAGTACACCAAACTGAGGAGCCACGACCAAGTCAATAATGAATTGGCAAGGGTGAGTAACTAGGATCTTGCTTAAAATCCATTAAAACTCACATTTTAGTATTTAACCATATCCCATTCATTTAAATTGTTTGGCTTTAAACTTTGCTGCAGACGATGCCTGTGACTGCACGTGCTCTAGAGACAATGATCAGGTTGGCCACAGCCCATGCTAAAGCTCGCATGAGTAAAAATATCGAGTTAAGAGATGCAGAGGCTGCTTTGGAACTCATGCAGTTTGCATACTTCAAAAAGGTAATGGGATGAATGTTTTTCTTATTATTTACTTATTCAACTGAAAATATCTTCCAGAACTAAAATCTTGTTAACTGGTTTGTGAAGATTCTGGAAAAAAATAAGAAGAGGAAGCTTCCTGAAGATGGTGTGGATGCAGAACTGGACACGACACAAAGTCAGCAGACCCAAAGTCAGAGGAGTGTCAGGTCTAATATGATTCTTATGATTATGGTATTACACAATATATATTGAATAGTAGTATCTGATGTGACTGACATATGGATTGGTATGGCTCCTAGAAAACGTTCTCGTTTATCTAAGGATGATGTGGATTCAACAATGGCAGAAGACTCTGATGACCCATATGACTTCACAGAAGATGAAAACAGTCAGATTTTTCTACCACTGTTTCAGGTGTTTTTACTGTTACACATCAATCATTGTGCTTCATTAAAACTGGTTATGCTTTTTGACCATAGCCCAACCCAGTCAGCCAACCAGGACAGTGTCTCAGAGGAGTAGTCAAAGGAAAAAGACAGACATCAGTCAAGACAGGTTGAGTTTTATAATTTTAACCTCATGCTGCAACTCCCTGAGATATTGTTTTCCCATCCAATCCTCTTGTACTCTAGAATCTTGACCTGCTATTTATTGTTCCATGTTTCAGAATGAAGGTTTTCAAGGCAGCCCTCCTCAAAGCATTCAAGGTCACCCGCTCTCAGTCTGTGGCAATTCCTGAGCTCCTTACTCACGTTAACAAAGATCAGTCAGAAGAATTTGACCAGCAGGAGGTGCAATTACTTTTGGAGCGCATGCAGGATGATAACCAGGTTATGTTGTCTGAGGATGTGGTCTTCCTCATTTGATTAAAAATGACTTAAACAATGGTCTCTAGACATGATCAGGGATTTGTGGTATTGCTGTATATCCTTATGTATTATTGTCTGAAGTTTGTTGTTAATAATAAACTATTTGAGCACTTATGAAGGCTTTTTATTTTTTTTTTTTTTTTTTTTTTTTTGGACTAACACCGAGGTGATTTCAGCCTATTTTTTATTTGGTTACATTTTTGACTATTTTCCTTTGCGTATTTCATAAAATTTTAATGGCACGTGACAAATTTTGCAAGCAATTATATATGCAATTTTATTATAATAATCAAACACTGACCGTTGGATTAAATGCATATCAGATTAGATGTCATCAGCATTTACCACTACAGTGTGAACCAGCTGGAAAATTCCTGTAAAGAAAGCAATAGCCATATTTAACACCAAATATATCATCATTCTAAAAATAAGTGTTTAATTTTTTTAATTTTTTTTTTTTTTATCTGGTCACTTACAGGCATTTATTCTTTCTGGTACAGATCCTCCCTCAGTGTCTGTCACTTCACCCCTTCGGGGTCTCTTTACACCATACACCACACTTGCAACCCCAAGCAACAATATCAGCACGCCCACAAAAGCAAAAAACACAGCTGGTGTAGTGTTTACACTGGATGATGCGCTGGATGAAGAGCTTCTCTTCTCGGTGTAAGCAGCAGGCTGCGGCACAGGCTGTGTTTCCAAAAGTCCAGTCACATCTTAGCATGAAAAGCAGATGAATTAAAACTACTATGCTCTTTTGACATTTATGCAAAGGTATTGTATGAACTAACAGGATGAAATGAATTAATCATTTATATAGCTATTAAAAGTATCATCGTTTTCTTAAACGTTAACTTAAAAATTCACCTTCAAGACTAAGGAGGAAGATGACATAATTTCCTTTGATGAAGTCCCGACTCCTTAGTCTGTTATGTGTGATGAAAGCGCTGGTGCCAGTACCCGGTCCTCTGTAGTATGATGTACCATCTGGATTTTTTACCAGACTTCCCACCTTCCGTGGGTCATCCCAGAAATATTCAACATTGCCCAGGGCTTCAGAAAGGAATGACATCACTCATAAGCAGATTCTTAAATACCTGGTTATACAATTTCTGAACAAAGCCATATATTTTTTACATTTCTATCAAATTTAGCTAGTTTCATAATCTCTTTTTGTTTCTCTCATTATATTTTGTCTTGTTTCTTTAATATGATTTAATGATTTAAATTCCCTCTTTACTATAGTGGTAAACTACACTGGGCAAAAAGTTTGATTTCAGGAGGGTCAAATTATTGTCCTGCATCAAGCAAAGACAACAACTAAGGAGATTACGGATATGACTTGAATTGGGTTAAGAACTGTCAGACATTATTAGACCTGGAACATCAATGAACTGTCAACATCAGTCAAGACTTTATCACAGGCTGCAATTAAAAAAATAATATTTATTAAAATAATATTTCAATGTTATGATCTGGCGATGCTTTAGTTGGTCACATCAATGGAGTTTTTCTTGATGGTTATGGGCATATTCCATCAAATTATAAATGAGTACCATGCAGACTTTTTACCAGAGTGCATGGGGCATCATTTTCACATCTGAACTGGCCACCAGATTACAATACGCTCTATAATCAAAAACAGAGGTGGTCGAACAGAATGTTAGTGTGAGGAGTATCCCATGAGTGGCTTGCCTTGGGGCATATTTAACCCTTGACTTAAAACATTGTTTGGAAACACTGACACTCCAGACAGCTAGCCTTGCAAGCTAGTAATCTAGCCTGACTTTACTGTAAGTTCTGTGACAAAACTAGGCCCTAATAACCCTAATCATATATAGGAATATTCTATTCAAGAAAAGGTAGGCATTTAAAATGTGTTTTGAATTGGAGGTGGAAGTTCATCTACTTCTACTCAATGTTTCTGTTTTTACTTCAATATAATGAATTATTATTAATGTTCTTACAGTCAGTGGAGGTCTTGCTGGGGTCAGTAGTGATCATTCTTTGGTTATCCATGCGTTCCTGAATATTTGGGTGCTGGTCCATCAGTGCTATGGTAGCCTGTCTCCATGGGCATGGCCATTTTAGCTGGCTATCATTGGGACCAGAAGTCAAATGCAAGTACATGGCTATATCATTAGGACTGCTTGATTTCCCGTTGGGATACAGACCAATCTGGAAAGAGTAGCCATCAGGAGACAAGAAAGTGGGGCTGTATATCTTGGAGTTAACAGGTGTTGTGGCGAGGAGGTTGGTGAAGTTCTGGATGTGCCATGTATGGTGAGGGCATTGTGTCTCTGACAGGTTGATGTCATCTAGAGAGAGACCTCCTTTGGATGCTCCTATGCCCTTCACCCCTTCAAACACTACCCGAAACTTCTGCGATGCCTCTAGGGTCACATGATGAAGCTCCCAGGAGTTCCTTTTACCACCTGTATAAGAGCAGCAATACAGGATGTCATGTATGAATTTGTACCTGTAACCTTGTGTAAAAAGAATCAAAGACTTTTTAAGCACCAGTGGAATTACCGCGGAATGTCTGAATGAGAGTCAGCACTCCGTTAGGACTCTCATTGTTGTATTCATGAACCCAGATGTTTAGCTGGTCATCAGCACCTCCGCTGTTGTACATGTAGAATTGCAGGCATTGACGTCCTCTATTCGGATAAAAGAGTCGACTTTCCAGGAAAGCATTATCTCCAGGGTTTTCTGTAGCTGTGCTGAAATGCATGAAGAAACCTATGCCTGTGATAAAAATAAATAAATAGTTAGGTGTAAATATAAATGCACATCTTCATAGATACTCAACTGTAGCATTGTTAATGTTGTGGTGCCATTAAAATATCCAGACACTGTAAAGACCAAAGTTCTAGTGAAGTATAAAAAATATTGCAGATGATTAGATTCCGTCCTAGTTTGCTCTTATGTAAAAACAGATATTGAAGAGAACTGTTACCAGTAAATGGTCATGATCAACACAATTTAAAGGCTAAAAAAGTTACAAAAGCATTTTCAATTGTCCTCTTATGAACTGTTCATACCATTACACTGGCCCATGTTAGTGAAGTCTGTGTTTGGACCTCCATCTACACTCTTCACACGCACCCACTTGGCTTTTGCATCATTTCCCTGGATCATACCACAGATGTTGGGCTGCTCAAAGCCACAGGAATCCAAGAAGGTAGAGGATGTGGCTGTAAAAGAAAAAAAAAAAAAACAATTGAAAACAGAACGAGGTGAAAGAACAATTCTCCTTTGTCATCTCTAGACTTTAGCCTAAAGTTAATAGTAGATTTATTGTAGTGGATTATATATTTATAGTAAATAAAATCATTCAGTGCAATAAAATCTCTATTAAAGACTAAAGAGATGGTAGGATTTTATTAATATCATAAACAATGATTTACAGGGTAAGGGCTACACCTACTGCAATTATACAGCCTGTTTAGCTTGCGCACATCACTGGAACTGAACTCCATGCGCTGGCCAATCATGTCCATGAACTCTGGAATCTTAGTGACGATGGTGGGTTTGGTGTCCTTGTTAAAGGCAGTCTTACTGTAGTGCATAACAGAGGTGTAGTCATAAGGAAAGCCAAGAGCGCTGGAGACTGTGTCATCATAGGTGTTGAAGTTGTGCTCTTTGCCTAGGTATAATACAGTGTAACAGGTCAACCATAATGCTCAAAATGTAATTATATGAAAGTAAATTTAGAAAAGAAATAAAACCAATTTATGAATGTTTACAATTCTTTCCTGCATCTTTGACTTCCTAATTTATACATATAATCCCTTGCTACACTAATATATTTATCCCAATGTTGCACTAGTTCTTGGAAAGAACGTTTTCTCAGTTAGCAGGAGCTATGATTGTACTGCCTCCTTCATGCCTGAAATGCTGGCCTCCCACTTTAACAAATTTAACGTAAACAAATAGCTCCACCAATAGTGGAATAGATATTAATTAAAAAAGTGAAACTGAATATTTTTCCTGGGATTAGTAGTGGTATAAAGTAAGTAAACTTTAACACACCGAAGTCATTTTAAGACAAAACTTAATCTTTATCCACTTTGATGCAGGATCCGAATACCAAACAGAAAGTGTATTTGGGTGACAACAAAAGTATCACACTTTTATTTCTTTGTATTAATAAGTTAGGCAGAGAGTTCTGCTGTACAGAAAGACAGGCAGACATTTACTGAATGTTGGTTTCAACCTGAAATAATAATAATATTACTGATTACATTAGGAATTACCCACTCTGATGTCCTTATGTCAAATATTAAGCGAATCTCTGTTTTTATCATATTGATCTGATTGCCCAGTGGCGTAATTACCAGCTTCGATCTGGTCCCACATGATGTTCACATAATCATCTCGGTCGGATCTGGATTGCTCGTGCCAGAAACCCAGCGCGTGCAGGAACTCATGCTCCACAGTTGCCAGGCGATCACAGTTGCTGCCAATTGATAACCTCTGCTTTCCAACCTGACGATTTCCTACAGATGAAAAACATCTAACAATACACAAAAATTTGGACAATTTGGATAAGAATGGGAAGATAATTGGTGTCATTTTGGATTTTAAAAAAATGCACTCATCAATGACTCAATGTAAAGATTTAAATAATTTTTCATGTGTAACTCAGTCCATATTTTATTTAATAAATATTTTTATTGAATATGCAGCTATACGGGCATTGTTGACTCATTGTTGACAATGCCCAAACCCCTGCCACCGGATGCAGTGGCAGTCCCAATGGGAGCAGCCAAACAAACAACAACATTGAATATACTGCTATACAGTACATACGGTATGTACTATACATGTTTGATTTAAGTTGACACTACTGTCCATGGGCATCAGATATTTAGGATTGACTCTGGTCTGGTCTGCACCCGGTTTTGAAAATCAACCAAATGTATAGTATTAACAAAAAAGTGTATGAATGGGCAAATATTCCTTACCCAGAGCCTTTAAATACAGAAATGTAGTTTGTCTCGCCACTCCAGGGTTTGAAGTCAATGCAGGTCTTGAGACGATATTGCTCGAATGCTTTTAGTATCACTCCTTTAGCATTGATCTCTGTGCACAACCAAAAATGGTGAAGATATTATGTTAGAGTGATGTTACTGAAATTAATTCACCTCAAAACAGCTGATTGAAAAAGAGGTCCTTGGTTACCCAAGCTCTCCTCCAGGTAGTAAGGCACAGTGGTCGGCCAGCGATACTCTTCACCCAGAATACTGTTCTTGCCATCTTCCTGTTAAGATTTATTCATAGCAGAGTGACAATTGGACTAAATCACTAATTAGCATTATATTTATGGGAAATTGTAATGTTACAGAAAAGCTACATAAAATGATTTACTAACCTTTTTAAAAACTATGTCTCCCTCTACCAGATCAAGTCCTGCTTCTGTTACACAGAAATTTGAGGTCAACTGCTAATAATTCATAGTTCAAGCAGGGTGTGAATATAAAACACTAAGCAGCACACTAGTGGAAGAATTATTCTTACCTTCATTGATGTCAATGAAATCCCAATCTTTTCCATTATCTATGTCCACTTCTGTGAAACCTAATATTAAAAATCCCAAGGTTGATCTCACCATTTTTTTTTCCTGGTACTGCATTCAAACACATGTATTACACAGTACGGCACATGACATGTCTTACCTGAGTGGGCTGAAGCTGACTATAAGAGAAAGAAATTATATCATTTTTAGTAGGTCAAGCTAACCACTATAACAATTAATGTCATACATGTTTTTTGTTTATTTAATTGCTCTTTTCACAAGTGTTTTCACAAGGGGTGTTCAAGTCAACCAGGGACATTTGGTTAAGTTTCTCATGAATGGAGGTGTAAAAACTGCACAGGGCAGTGATGAGCATTTTAGTTTCAATAAAACATTTACAGTAAATGGTGCAAACCTTTTAAAGAAAGTTATACTTTCTATGTCTTGCTAAGGCCAGCATTTCAGAAATGAAGCAGACAGTTCAATCATGGCTCTGATGGTATCCAAGCATTGTGAAACGTCATATTGTGAAACACTGGGGTACTTGCATAAGTGTAGCGAGGAATCATATAGAGGAATAATGTTAACATACAGTAACTGTGTACTGTTATTCTGCAGAAGCAAAAGTCCCAGTTTGATTTGAACACCCCTCAAACATTCCTAAATATGTGACATAGAACTAACTTAAAGTAATATTCTAACACATCTTAAATTAATATTCTAATATTTCTAATATTGTCTTGCTTTCTCTCTTAAGTTTTCTAGAAGCAAATGAATCTACTAATTGAATAAAACCATTTCATTTCAGTAAAAATGTTTACAGATAACATGTAGAAAAGTGTTTGCTTTATAATCTTATTGTGATAAGAAATATTGCATAAATTATGAAAGGTTGAAAAGATATTTAATATTTCTCTTACTATAAAAAGTAAAATGACAATAACATATTTCCTATTATATTTTATACAAAATTAACTTATCTTGGTAAGATATTCTGTTTTTCAGTGTACAAAAGTCAAATGAACATTTTTCTAGTGCATAGTTTGCATTCTTTATTGCGAAAAAAAATTACACAAAAGTATCATTTTGAATCCCCATTTCATTGATTGCAGCTGTTTTAGTGTTAACCTGTGTCTAGATTCCTTTAGCAAAAAAAATATATTTTTCTTATGTCACATTTTGAATATTTTTATTGAGCCACCTCTATAAATTTTAAGTTATCATGCTTGCCATCTTGCAGTTGTTGAGAAATCCTGAAACCGACAATTGATCATATTTTATACAAAATTAACTTATCATGGTAAGATATTCTGTTTTTCAGTGTACAAAAGTCAAATGAACATTTTTCTAGGGCATAGTTTGCATTCTTTATTGCAAAAAATGACACAAAAGTATAATTTTGAATCCCCATTTTATTAATTGCAGCTGTTTTAGTGTTAACCTGTTTCTAGATTCCTTTCGCAACAAAAAATATTTTTTATTATGTTACACTTTGAATGTTTTTATTTGAGCCACTTCTATAATTTTAAAGTTATCATGCTTGCCATCTTGCAGTTGTTGAGAAATCCTATTATTCAATTCACAACATTCGTATTTCGAGATTATTTGTTTTAAACTTAACATGCAACATATACATTTTTTTAAACATTTGTACATGCTTGAATTATTGAGAATGAAATTGCTTAAGACTTACCGAATAAAGTCTCTCAGCACATAACAGACAAATGACCAGAAATGTCAAATAAGAGGCCATAGCTGCTGCTGGGTGTGTGTATGCTGATGTTACACACTCTGCATGTGTACAGCATGTGTTTATGTGCGAAACATATGAATAGAAGACAAAGTGCTGTGTTGGCAGTTATGTGTGATAAGAAAGGTACTCTGATAAGAGGTGTGATCACTATTGCTGCTGTAAATGAGGTTATTAATGATGTCATATTGCGTTAATCTAATACATTTTCAAAAAGCTATTTAGATGTTCCATCTGATTACATTGTAAAATCACTGCTGATTTCTGAATGTAGTAAATTATATATTCGAAGAACGTTCAAGTCAATAA
Source organism: Heterobranchus longifilis (assembly GCA_028570985.1). Classification (NCBI taxonomy): domain Eukaryota; kingdom Metazoa; phylum Chordata; class Actinopteri; order Siluriformes; family Clariidae; genus Heterobranchus; species Heterobranchus longifilis. The sequence goes on along the minus strand of JAOVVB010000035.1, from coordinate 4,038,458 downwards.
AGGTGTAAAGCTGAGTGAGATTACAGAAGACTTCAAGCTAGTGTTAATTTTATCAACGAAAATAATGACGAAAATATACGTTGACGACCTTTTTCATTGTGACTTTAGACGAGTTTCTCTGTGTGTGCGCGCATTTCATATGCAGTTGTTTGAGCAGTTAGTTGTATATACAGGTGAAACTCGAAAAATTTGAATATTGTAATTGGCCAGCAAACTCGAATCTATGCTTCCATGCCACGCCGCATTGAGGCAATAATTGCAGCAAAAGGGGCCCAAACCAAGTACTGAGTACATATGCATACTTATACTGTTCTGAGGTCCGATATGTTCTATGTACAATCCTTGTTTTATTGATTGCATGTAATATTCTAATTTTCTGAGATTGTGGCTTTGGGGGTTTCATGAGCTGTATGCCATACTCATCACAATTATGAAAAATCATGACTTGAACTATCTTGTTTTGCATGTAATGAGTCTATCTCATGTATTAGTTTCACCTTTTAAGTTGCATTACTGAAATAAATGAACTTTTCCACAATATTCTAATTTTTCAAGTTTCACCTGTATGTGTATGTGTGCAAATGTTTCATGTGAGTATGCGGCGCCTAATACATTTTCTTTATATTGAACTAGAGCAACAAAAAAAAAAGCAGATGTGTAGTAATATTGGAGGGGAAACAGTGTGGGCACACAATTGCTGGGGAAAACGAGACGCATCATTATAAAGCACCCAGTTTTACAGCCTCTTTGTGGTAATTATGTCAATTATGTATAACATAATTATGTTGTGATGTATTTTAGTTTATTTTATAGTTAAACAGTTGCCAAACACATTAATGTAATAGGTAAGCAAATTATTGTGACCCACATGAGCTACAGTATTGCTACAACAGTCCAAGTGTGTAAATTCATAAAAATAAAAAAAATCAGTTTCAGAACACTGTATTGTCCATACTGCACCTATTGTTTTGTAGTTAAAAAAACTGACATGCAGCAGTTGTTGTGATGGTTAACAATGTATATATATATATACAGTATATATAATTAGCTCAAAACATCAGATGAAAATATGCATTTTAAAATGTTAAGATAATTATTTAGTGAAAAACCTTAGAAAAGGGTTGCGGCTGGACTAGATTGACTGTGTGTTAATTAATAATAATCTTTTTGCTAAAATGTTACATTTTCATTGACTAAAACTATAGAGTAAAATACTTATAGGTTCCTCTGACTAAAACTAGAATAAAATGTCCAGACTTTTAATCGACTAAAACATGACTAAACAAAAATAGGATAAGATTGGCCAAACTTCATAAAAACTAACAGGGACATTTATCCTAGGACAAAGGCTAAAAATATCTGACAAAATTAACACTACTCCAAGCAAAGTGCAAAAATTTTAAAGAAGGCTGTATGTCCGTGAATGACGAGATGGTTCAGAGCCCATTGCAATCGTTCCTGTGAACTTTCAACAAGTGATCGTTGAAAAACAATGGATAACTTGATATCAACTTGCAGAAGAGAGGCATCTGTTTGACTGTACACACAATAATTCGCAAACACCACCTGTGCTTTAAGGAACTCTGCTGGGAGTTCCCCTGTACTGTCCTGACCTCGCTCCAAGCCATTTTCACATGTTTGGGCCATTAAAGGAGTTCCTGGGAGACCAGCATTTCAGACATAAAGCGGGGTCCAATCATGGCTTTGGCATACTTAGAAAATTTCTACCTTGATGGTATCTAAGCACTAGTGAAACGCTGCAATAAGTGCATTAGTGTAAAGAAATGAAGATAGTTTTACAAATTACAAAATACAGTTGTTTCTGAAAGTATTTGGAACAATTTTATTGTACACAATTTAAAAAATACACTTCGTGTGAGGAGGTCATTTAAAAAGTATAAATGTCAGAAATAATGCTTACTCATACCAACAGCTTTTTTAAGAGTGCAATTAGGGCAATGTGCAAATGTACTGTATTTGTATAAACACAAGATATAATAGAAATCCAGACATGCCAAGGAGCTTAGAATAAGCAAATTACCAAAAAAAAAAAAAAAAAAGCTATCCTTCTGAAAAGCATCCTATGTCCAAATTAATGTTATAGCAAAATTAATGAATGAACATAACTACAGTAGTAGAAGTAACATTTTCTACCTTTAATTAAATCCATATATAGTATGGTCAAGTGATATATACCCAGTATAAACAGTTGAATATCACAGTTTTAGAATTGTATCACTTAATGCTCTTAATATCTCAACCTTAAACTTATCTGTACAATCATTTTAAGATAATATGGTAATTTGCAGGTAAACATGTTGTTTATTGTTGTTGCCATGACCTTATTATGGCATCTTGCAAGTTAACATCGTCATTCTGGAAGATATTCTGTTAAGAAAAGAAGAAAATATGAACAGTTATTATAAACCTATAATTTTCTCTTTATTTAATATCAATTAATGCATGCTTCTGGGAATATCTGGATCTTACACTTATGTCAGAAATGTAGTAGCTATGGCGGAGGTTAAGATGCCCAATAAAATCCCTGCTGCAGTAAGTCGGGTTACCATGAGGCAGTGACACGCACACAGGGCAAACCTAAGAGCCGTGAGAGAACACAAATAGAGTTTGTCACTTTTTTTTAAAGAATTAACAGCAATTTGAGGTAAACGGTGTTAGAAGTGCATTATTATTTTTCTGCAAAACATTATAAAATATCTTAAATATTAAACATGAACAACAGTTTCCTCATCAAGAACCACTTCTACATAAACAAGACTGATGAACATGACAACGCAAGACAAAAAAAGTGTTAAAATGTGCTCTTTAACTCTAGTCAATATTCAGACACTACAGGCAATTTAAGAATGCCAGTTGTGGATGGAAACCTGAGTTCCCGGAGGAAGCCCACCAAGCATGGGGGAAACATCCAAAATCCATAGACACAGACCCCGAGGCATGAATTGGACCCGGACCCTGTAGGTGCAAGGAGGTGCAAGGCTAACCACTAAGTGCAAGGCTAACCACCAGTCAAGCAACATATTTGGCATCTTCACAACACTACTGCTCCTTTTTGGGTTCCCCCTGTATTATCTTAAATCATGGCACTGTAAATCAGTATGAAGTCTAAGCTTTTTATGTGCATTGTTCAAGCTTACTGACCACTCGTCTTTGGTCACTGAGATGGTTGTCATTGCAGTGATCACGCAGATCCAGGTCATCCAGGCCGCCTTCCTGGCAGTATGGACAATTATATGTTGTAGGGGGAGTGATGTTCCTAATAAAATCAGTGAATGTAGGAGATTATTATTTGATTATTTCATAGTATTGAAAAAAAAATCCTGAAAAAACTGTCTCCGTTATGCTTATGCTTATACATAACAGACATTAGTGTTGAACAGCAACCTGAAATAATAATCTAAAAAAAAGGTACAATAAGTAATGAAGAAATCTCACATGTACAGAGGCTCATCTGGCTGAAGAGCTGGCTGAGGAGGACAGGCGTTTGCTTGGACTGGAGCTGGGGTGGCTGGACCAGCAGGAGCATGGACTCTTGGTGTGGGAACTGGCCGTCTGAAAGCAGAATGGCCAGCATCTTGTACAGCAGCATTTGAAGCATTCTGGTTGGGCAAGCTGGCATTTGGAGTGCTGTTTATCTGTGAAGGCTGCATGCTTGCAGCTCTGAGCCGGTCGAGGAGACTATAGTCAGACACCAAAAACAGAAGAACAGAATTTTGACGTTATACTTTTTGAAAAAAAATTGAAAAATTTGCTATTTGCAGAATACGAATATAACATCTTTTATTATCCCCATAAATAATAATTGCCAGTTTATTCATATTGTAGCCTAGCAGTTGTTATTTATTTAGCTGACTCATCCTGACACGGATGGAATTCAATACTTTCATTTGTCTCTCACTCAAGTATTCAAGTACAGTATATCAGGTTTTCAAAAAGACACACTTTTTTACTTTACTTTTTTTTTTTTTTTTTTCATTTTAACCCACTGCCCAGCCAAAAACCAATCAGACACTTTATTACTTAATTTGACCTCCTCCTAATTATGGTGCTCAATCTAAGTGGTGGATTTATGTGTGAAAATGATTCCTCATTTTTCCGGAACCACTTTTTCTTGAGTCCTGAAATATGCTCATGCCAACTGGGAAGAAAAACTTCATTAATTGCATTTGTTTTTCATCATGTGCAGCAGTAAAAGACCTTGGGGTGATTATTGATTTCATTCTTTTATTTTAACCAGATAATATGAATAGGATAGCCTTTTTACATTTTAGAAATATTGCCAGGAAAAGAAATATATTGTCACTAAAAACTAGTTCATGTGTTCGTCACCACTATGTTGGATTACTGTAATGCCATACAGCTTGTTAAATGTTAACAAGCTCCAGTTTGTGCGGTATTCAGCAGCCAGAGTCTTCACTAGACTCAGAAGACATGAGCACATCAACCCTATCTTATCCATATTGCATTGGCTCCCAGTGAAATTTCGCATACAGTAGATTTCACCTGGGGACTCTTTGTGCAGAATACCATCCTATCCCATTTTATATTACAAAATGAAAATAAATAACCAAGAAACATGAACATGAACTATGAATATGAGGCAAAATATACAAATTATGGTAATACTGTGGCACACAGACACCACATCAAGTAAAAAAAAAAACACATCATAAGCTAAACAAAGAGAGCCTGAAACCTAAAAGTAAAAAAAGTGTTAATAAGATGGGAATTGATATTCAGCATCTCTAAATGATGTCATTTTCTGGATTTTGGGTACAGAATGACCAAAACGTCAGCCTTTTAAAAAAGTACAGGCGCAATTTTTGTCCAACACTGCATGCTGAGTCCATACATTTGCTCAGAACTTACAGTTGTACACTGGGGCCAACAGGTCGTGTGGTTTGAATGAAGTCATCTTGCAGAATGAAAGTTTGTTGTATAAAATGCTGAAAATACAAGCAAAGGTTTGTTTAGTAGTACAGTCGAGTAATCACTTGCT
>JAOVVB010000035.1:4018784-4033338 GCA_028570985.1 Heterobranchus longifilis | reverse complement strand
TTCTTTTCTTCTATGTAAAGCACTTTGAATTACCATTGTGTATGAAATGTGCTATACAAATAAACTTGCCTTGCCTTGCCTAAGTGGGACAACTTGCACAATTGGTGGCTGATTAAATACTTTTTGCCCCACTGTAAGACTTACTGCTTTGTGGTATTGCCATTCTGCAGGTCACCTGCGCGACCCCAATAACCAGATCGTGGTGGTAAAGGGGCTGAGGATCAGTGTGACAGGAGTGAACGCTCGGCCAGCGCACCCCAACGAGCTGCACCGACTCCTGAGCCAGGCCGTGTCAGCCTGTCAGCCTCCAGATGGACCCGCTGCTAATGTTATCACCGCTGGAGACTACGACCTCAACATCAGCGGTAAGTCACTCAGGGAGAAAGACGGAGATATAAGATATGGGATGTGTGTGAGGGGAAGAGATAAGCAGAGTGAAGAAGTGGGAAACAGGAAAAAGGTGAGACAGAAGACCAGAGAAGAGATACATTGAAGAGAGAACCTGGGAAAGGAGGAGTGTGGCAAGGAAAGCACATGAGGAGAGCTTATTGAGGGAGACATTAGAAGACATGTTTGAGGGAAAAAGAAAACATGGAAAAAGAGCAGGAGACAGATTTCTAGGGAAGATGTAGAGAGACAGAAAAAGGAGAGAAAAGAAATTAAAAGAGACAGGGAGAAAATCTGTAAAGAAAGAGAGATGGGAAAAGTGATAGTGAGGGGCGATCTAGATGGACAGGGATAAATGTTAAAGAAATTAGTGACATGAAAGTAGATGGTGCAGTAGGGGAGCGAGAGGTGAACACGGAGAGATGAAATTAGAGTGAGGGAAAGTGATGAAGAGAGAAGGACAGAAAGAGATGATGAGTGTGTTTGAAATAGACATGGAGAGACGGAAAAGAGGTATGTCTAAGGAAAAAGAGAAAAGAAATTGAGAAATGGGAACAGAGGTAAAGAGAGAAGGAAAAATAGTGGAGTGAAGCAGAGAAAAGAAGGACAGAGTGAGCTGGTTAAGGAAAGTAGGAGAAACTGAAGGAAAGGAGAAAACGAGGCCAGGAATGAAGCAGAGCCTTTTAGAGGAGAGAAGAATATGCTGTCATCTTTAATCATGACATGAAACTGAAATTCAGTACTTTTTGTCTAACATCTAAGATTTTATTTATTTTTTTATTCTAATGTGAGCTTGTCGGACAAAGTTAATCGACAAGAGTGTGAGTTTACTGGTTTCACCACCTTGGGTCTGTGTGTTTAAACCAGTTTAGTAAGTTTTTTTCCTGTTTTACCCAGAGAGGGCAGCAGATCTCTTAAAGGCAGAGTCTGTTCCTGATCTGACTGTTATTGCTTTTCTCACGCCAGCTTTTTATTTTACACAAGCATGCCATTCGAGAAAAATATAATTAATAAGACACACAGTTACTGCACTAACACGTGTCTGTGTGTTGAGACAAAACTGTCACAATTAAGTCTTTGTGTGTGATGATAACGGACCCCGATGTGGCGTGTTCCCAAAACCTCACTCCTCTCTACACAGCTCCTGAATAACAGATCAGAGGATTGTCACAAAGTATTTAAATAGGTTTAGAAGTGCTCAGGGATTTAGATTTTGGTTAATCCAAAGACTATAGATAATCCTGTCGGCTGGGTGGAAATTATTGTGTTTCGCTGGATCTTGGATGTTGGTGAGCACATTTATATTGAAATTAGCATCTGTGAAATTAACATTTCCTTGACTTTAGCTGTGAGGGTGTGCGTGAAAGCCTTGATCAGACTTCCAGTTCAAATCCGATATATCCAGATTAGAATCAGTCTAGAATCTGAAAAACGAGATGTGCGAACATTAAAAAAAAAACAATGAATCTCATTTTTGCAAATCTGATCTGACACACATACAGAAGTGGTTATATTCTTGTCTCAGTCTGGATGCTCTACACACTCAGGTCAGGTTTCAAAATGTCCATTACATCACTCGCAATGTGATAAGGAAGTTTAAGTCCGCACGATCACGTGGTATGGGACATGTCTGCACGGTGAAAACATGTTTAAAAGAAAGAGCAGGGATATGATGGAAGAAATGAAGATGGATATAGATATTATTGTTTTGTAGAAAGTTATTCTGCTTTGTGAGGTCATCGAGCAAGAAGGAATGCACAGAAACATGACGGTATTTAAGGAAATATTGTGCTGCAAGTGCAATATTGTGCCGGCAATGGACCTAGGCCGACATTGTGTCGGATTTGGGCTGCCAAGCTGAACAGAGACAAATTCATTTTTAAATAACAGTGTGTACATTAGGGACGGGAATCACCAAGGAATACCTTGATACGATAATATCACAATGCCTCGGTGTCGATTCTATTTGTATTGCAATTCTGTAAGAATTACAATTTTATAAAAATCCTGATTAATTATTCAAATGTAAACATATATAGATACAAAATTTATATACAAACGAATTGCAATATTTCGTAAATATTTTTCCCCCTTGTGTCTAATAGACAGTCCTTTCTAAAGAAACAAATCGAATTTGCCTGGTTCTGAACATTCATGCGCATCATATCGTCAAAAGTTTGTGCACATCTGGCTGTAATACTTCCTTTCTTTTGATGTACATCCTATCCCAGATTTAGTCTCATTTGCAGTTATAATAAGCCCTACTTTTCTAAGAAGGCTTTCTAGATTTTGGAGCGTGTCAATGGGGATTTGTGTTCATTCATCTCTACAAGAGCATTAGTGCATTTTTACTCGGAAACCAAAACAGACTGAAAGCCCAGACACAGAATCTGCCTGTTCCAGGTGCCCACACTAGTCATTCGAGGCTTCCTTGAAATGTGATAAAGTCAGTAGTTAAGAACCACTAAATGACCTGGATTTCTGAAAATCTTTTCTTTAAATTTTCTAAATGCTTTTACACTTTGTTTTAAAGAGGTGTGTGTATTCCAGAGTGCTTTAACAAAACCGTCTGCCCCTTTCTCCCACTCCTAGACCGCTCGGTCAAAGCTAGCGTTCCCTGGTACTCTGACTGGAGAGAAACGTTCACCCACCTCAGCTCCACCAAATACTACACAGGTACTTGCTACAGTCTGCGCTGGGGAGAAAAGAGGCAGTCACATGTATTAGTTGTAATCACCCACTTCCTCATCTCTACCCCCTTTCTTTCTATAGCAGATCTGTAGCTAATTCTGCTTTTTTCCCTAGTTCTGTCTCTTCTCACCTATCAAGGTGTTGGTGACAAACTTAGTATGTAACGTATATATTTATGTATTGTGTATAGAGAGAGTGAGGCAAATGACTCATTATGTGACTGAAACACTCATATGGTTATTGGTTTAAAACAGTAACACCTTCAATAGTCTCAAGTGATAACCTGCGGTCAAAGTTTGGTCGCTGCGAAAGATGCATTTTTTCCCCTTTGAACCCATGAGTCATTTCACTTGCTCTCGAAGCCGTTTCCATTCTCTGGCTTTTTTTTTCTTCCTATAGATGTCTAGGTGCTTTAGACCCTGCTGCTGTCCTTCAAAGTGTTTGTTCATCACAGGCAGAACACATCTGACAACTCTCTTTGTGTCGGTAGGAATTTGTAATTTCGGACATTTTTACAAACTAGGGAAAGCCAAAAAAGCCAAATGCTGTTGATTTAATAGCCTGGATTTTTATATATATAATTTTTTTTTTCCTACCAGTGAATCAGATGTGTTCAGAATGTGATCGAATGTCTTCCCGTGTAATTTGCTTACTCTTCGGTTGGTCCTTTTTTTTTTTTTTTTTTGGTAAAGTGTTTATTGTTGTGTTGCAATCACGTGTTTAATCTGTATCTTGATTCTTGCACACTTCTTTGTTTTTTTCTTAATAATTATCTCGCTCATTGCGTTTCATCTAAAAGGTTTCATCTAATGCCACTGAACTTTCAGTGAGCCATTGGCATAACAGTGCCAGCTGATGCCAGCAGACCTCTTAGCAGAGTTCATTTAATCAGTCCAACTTTTTTATTTATTTATTTATTTTTATGTGGGTTTCTTTAAATAAAGATGACATTTGGTTATTGACTGACTGAATTAAATCTGAAGAGATGCAGGCCTTTTTATCGACACAGCTTGTGTCTTCTGGTTCCTTCCTCCTTCCCTGAATTCTGTAATGATTTTGTTCCTCGTTCCTCTTTCTGTAATTATTCTTTCTCCGCTTCACTTCTGCCCTTCTATATAGAGAACACTGAATGTGTGTATCTGGTGTATGTGTGTTCTAGCAACAACACCATGGTTTGAAGCGTACAGGGAGAGTTTTCTACAGTCCATGCCTGCTTCGGATCACGAGTTCCTCAATCACTATGTGGCCTGTATCCTTTATTAGTCTCTCTCTCCCTGTCCTAATTTTTCTGTTGTTATTCTTTCTTGTTTCACTCCTCTTTTTCTTAATCTACTAATTTCTGCATTAATCTATGCATCATCACTGATTCTTTGAAATATCTGATTTGTAACCTTATCATACTTTGTTCAATGTCTCGATTCTGGCCTCTAGTATTCTGAACACTTTTGGCTTTTCACAATTTTCAGACCAATAAACCACATCGTCATACGCCTCATGGCAAAATATCAGTCAGCATTATTATTATTATTATTATTATTATTATTGTGCTTGGGACATTTTAAGGAACACAAGAAACAAACTGAATTCTTTCACAGTATTTTATCCTTAAGTTTACTTTTATGGCATTTGGCGAACTCCCTTGTCCAGGGCAACTTACATTTATCGTTATACATCTGAGCAGTTGAGGCTTAAGGGCTTTGCTCGTGGGCTCAACAGTGGCAACTTGGTGGTGCTGGGCTGAGATCTTCTGACCAGTAGTGCAGTGCCAGGTATTTAAACCAAATGACTCTGGATCTGGTAGTTAGGAATTACACTTTGTCACACTTTTTTATTTTTATTTTTTTTCTTGCCCCTGCTGATTTTTCTTCCCCAATTTAGTTGTAACCAATTCCTGCACATCAGCATATCTCTACATTCTTCTGAAGCACACTCCTATTAAGGCAACCAAGGAGGGTGGACGATATCACATGCTTCCTCTGAGACATGTGACAGCAGCCAAGCACATCTTTTCAAACTGCTCACGCACCGTACGGAGCAGCGTAACATTCTCAGAGAACGGCACTATCAGCCACTTGCGTGACTTTACAGACGCACATGATTGGCTAGCGGCATCCCAGACTGTTTTCCTTTTTCTATACATTTATACAATCTGCACTATACAATAATATACACTATACAATCTGCTACATGGAATTATATGAAAGGATTTTGGAAAAAAATTGCATCCATTGTTTGAAATAAATGAATGGTCACACACAAATACAATGTGTTTTTATCCAACCAAGATTGGCGCGGGCAAAGAAGTGTTGATGTGAGCATGCATGCCATTGCAGTGGACAGACACGTCCACATTAGGAAGAAGTCACTTTTAATTATAAATGTGAACCATCATGACATGAAAGTTTGATTTGACCCAGAAAAACAAGGAATTCACAACATGGCTTGTAATGTGAAAATTGCCATTTTCTCTTCTTGGTATGCTGACTCGCTTTTTCTTACTCTGTCCATCATTTAGTTTTTTTTTTCCCTACTGTTTCTTTGTTCTGCCTCTCGGTGCTGTTTGTATTCCTTGACTCCAGTGTGTATAGGTATGTTGGTGGTGTCATCTAATGAACCCACTCCCACTGAGCAGTTTCAGAAGCTGTCTCAGGAGCAGCACAGGATCCAGCACAGCGGAGAGTACACCTACCCCAAATGGTTCATCCCCAACACCCTTAAATACTACGTCCTGCTTCATGACATCAGTGATGGAGACGAAAAAAGGTTTGACTCACAAACACCAGTCTAGCTAAATGTTTATTTATTGTTTGGCACGTGGGGCATTCTCCTCACAGATCTTTTGAAAGGAAACTTTACACTAAGGAAAGGTTACTGCTTTTTTGTTTTATTTATTTATTTAATGCCAGTCCTTTTTTGTTGTGACTTCCTTTCTTTAAATAGTATTTAGAAGATTCAAATGAAGAAAATTTGTTTTAATTTCTTTTAAATTACAACACAGTCAAATTGTTACTTCTGATTAGTCAGAATCTATGGATAAATCTGATGTAGCAGCAATGCTCAGACTATATTTTTAGTTGTAACATAAGCTATACATTTACATTAATGCAGTCAGTCTGTTACGTTATTGTTTCTACATCAATTGATGAATACACAGGGAGCTGTATCCTCAGATATACAGTAGGTATGGCTTTATAATAATAATAGTATATTGTTTGGTTAAACAAAGTAAAATCTGTCATCATCTTTGTGGTTGTTTATATTGTTGTTTTTGCAGACATGTCTGTAATATTTATGGAAAGAGTTATGTGCTTTTTAAGAATTGCCTATAGTATTGCTATCATGTAAGCAGTAACAGGAAGTAACTTGTGTCCCTGAAAGAAAAAACAGGAAATGCAACTTAAAACTGTTAAAAAGAGGCACGTCACTAATACATTAAAATTAAATAATTAGGAAATGGCTGTGGTATAAGCAAAATATCACACTTTAGACCATGCTGCTAAAAATATTGAACTTCAGGTCATATCGTACCGGCCGGCGCGTGGGTTATTTTTGTATATCCGCACAGCCTTTCCCATTGATTGATATTCCTCAGTTAACGATCATGTATATGATGGCATATGACATTTTGCTCTCCTTTGCTGTTACTCCCTCCTTCTCTCCATCCCCTCATTCTCTCTCTCTCCAGGGCTGACTCTATATATGAGGACATGAAGCAGAGGTATGGTACTCAGTGCTGTTACTTATTAAAGATCAACTCTGGAACAGGTGCTGCTGGGCCAGATGAGCAAATGCCAGACCCCTGGAGTCAGTACCTACAGAAGAACCACATTTACAGCTCTGTGAGTCTAACAGCAACTTGTTTGTGTTGTTGGCACTAAATCCTTAGGGTTGAATTAGTGTTCCTGTGCTTTTCTAATCTGCCTATCTAAATACTTACAAAATAAAACGTTGCATATTCCAAGACTACCTTTAGCTTTGGTTATGGTGCCCAGTGTGGTTTTAAATTCATGTGTGAAAATGAAAATTACTCATGCTCCAAGAACCCCACTTTGACAATTTAATTCTTGAATATACCATTTTTTTCTGACCACATTTCTTCCACAAAGTTGAAGGTTCAACACTATACTTGAAAGTTTTAATAATGTGTTGAAGGGTTCTAAACTCAATTCCAGTAAATTCCAATTTCCCCCATTTGTTTTCATTTCTTGATGAAGGCCAATAATTCGACCCTTCTGAACTTTTTTTTTTTTTTTTGGCTGAACAGTGTATCTGCCACATAAGCAGCATTTGATTAAGTACAGTACTAAATACTCGTATATCAAAGTGAATTTCCTCATAAGAATTAATGGAAAGGCCTATTCGCCTGTTCTCTTTCATAACAGATCTGCTATCAGTTAAAAGATTTAAGGACCTCAGCCTCATGAGCTGTGCTTTTAGCTTGGGCCCATTAGGTAGATGCACAAACTGAGTACTGTAGTCTAGTAATTCGGGAACCAAGGGTAAACGCAAGCTCTGATTTTTTGGGGGGGCTTTTCATGTCCTTTGATGGACATTGATTGTTCCATTGACTGTTTTCATGGCTAGATAAGGCTCTTGACCAGTGATGTGACCAGTTGACCTTGCAGTGATGGATAATCTGCAGAGGCTTGTTGTTAAATCAATTTATGGTAGATTTGTGCTTCTTAGACCAGCTGCTCATGGACAGAAAAAAATATAAGGGGCTCATTTGCCTAATAAGAGACTGTTCTGCTGAGTGGTGGACGTCTCCACCAAGACCTATAGACAGGCTGAATGGCCAGTCTCTACAATCTCATTCCACTTTGTGCACTCTCTTTTCCTAAGGAACAATTCATTGAAACATGCATCTGTCCCAAATTCTGTCCTCCTGCTTCCTTGGTATTATTGTAAACATACTCCAGTTCTACAAAGCTAATTTCATCATTCTTAATAATTGTTTATTAAATCGTTGACATTCCTCAGAAGTGTTTTGAGTAATCTGTTTTCTGTTGGCTTAATCCTGGTATCCTGTGTGTACAGGAGCAGTATGAGGAAGCTGTGGTGAATAATGTCGGGGAGAATAACATTAACTCAGAAGTGGATGGACTTGACAGCACAGGTGATTATGCATGGAACACCAGTGTTTTAACGCCAGAGATTTCACACCAGTGCTGTTTCTTCAATGTTCTCTTGATGTTCGCATTACCTTTATAGATGCAGTCACGAATTCCCATCCCCTGAAACTGGACCAGACAGCTGACCCAGGTTATCCATGCAACTCTCGCGAAGCTGTGAACAGTGTAGACATGGAACTATCGAGGTCACAGAAACAGACCCCTACAACATCTCAGGCTCACGGTGCCTGCCTGACCCTCAATGATCATGACCGCATTCGGCAGTTTATCCAGGAGTTCACCTTCAGAGGATTACTGCCACATATTGAGAAAAACATCCGGCAGCTCAATGACCAGGTATTCTGTATTTTACACTCCTCCTACACTTACCATAAAAATTTATCTTACTGAAATGATGAAAAAAAAAATTGTACTGATTAATACATGTCATTGTATTCCTTAGTCTTGCAACTTTGTTGTCAAGCAAACAAATATCTTCAAAATTCTTATCTTTATCGCATTCATTGACCCTCTCTCTCTCTCTCTCTCTCTCTCTCTCTCTCTCTCTCTCTGTCTCTCGCTCTCTCTCTCTCTCTCCCCAGTTGGTGTCAAGAAAAGGGTTAAGTAGATCACTGTTCTCAGCTACGAAGAAGTGGTTTGGAAGCAGCAAGGTTCCAGAGAAGAGCATTGCTGAACTGAAAAATACCACAGGACTGCTGTGAGTGTGCAGATATTACACGTTCTCTTGTTTTTACATGAAGCACTCATCTGACCGCTTGACCTTTTATGTCCTCAGATACCCCCCAGAAGCCCCTGAGCTGCAAATTAGAAAAATGGCTGACCTGTGCTTTCTGGTTCAGCACTATGAGCTGGCTTACAACTGCTATCACACCGCCAAGAAGGACTTCCTTTCTGACCAGGCTATGCTTTATGCTGCTGGGTCATTGGTTAGAGACACACACACATGCACGATAGATATGTAGCTAGCTCTGATGTTGTAATAAACCTTTTGCGTTTGTATGTGTGGGGGTGTGTTTGTAGGAGATGGCTGCTGTATCTGCATTTCTGCAGAATGGAGCCCCTAGGCCATACCCTGCCCACTACATGGAGACAGCCATCCAGACATATCGAGATGTCTGCAAGTATGACATGCATACTTCTTCTTTTATTTTTATTTTTTATTGTGCATGTGTGCTCTCTGAAACTGTCTGCCTGAGCAGTCTGTTTAGAAGCAAGCTATTGTCTTATGTTCTTCATCCTAATCTTCAATTGAGTTTTATTTATATAGCATAATTAATTAACAATTCATTTTATATCCAGGTAGTAAGTATATGTTAGGTTAATTATTTAATCCTGTAGTGAACTATGTTTATAAGAGAAAGGACATGATGTCATCATCACCTTGGATATTTATGACCTTGCATTTTCAAATCCAGCACAGAAAAGTAATCTTCACTTTAGCAGCTGACAGTGGTGTTTGAGAATGTTGAGGGAGAAGAAAAATTGAAGAATAGAAGTTGCTTCTATAAATTGGACATGGCTAGATTAGATTAGATTCGACTTACATGTACAAAGCTAATGAAAAGCTGTTAGCATCTAACCAGAAGTGCATAGGTGGCATCTCTATCTATCTATCTATCTATTATATTATTTTTTTAATTAAGTTTGATTGCTTGCTTGGCTGGTCCGTGGTGGCCAATGTTTGCAATTATCAGCTTTTATGTAATATTGGGGGGGGGGGTGTCAAAGGCGATCATCAGCTTTTATGTCATGTCATACTGTCGGAAACACCACGCACCATCACAGAAGTTCCTCATCGATTGTGAATTAGATAGTTACATTAGTGCCAGCTTGAGGAGCACCAGCGGGTTAAACGCACACCCCATACTCCTGAGCCAGTATGGAGTGATGATAGAAAATGTGTATGTCAGGCACCGTTGATAGCTACTGAAACCCGGTTCAGACTGCTGGCGAAACCAGGTACAAGTGTGTGGGTCGGGTGTCAGGATCTGCACATGCGGTAAACCTGAGCTGTGGCTAGAGTCACATGGGAAACGGGTACATCGCCCAAGCTCAAAGATACCGAAACTCCGGATCAGACTACAGTACAGAGCGTCTGCAGTAACGGCGCATACAATGAGTGAATAAATCCCCGGACACGTCTACAGCGACAGTGCATATGGTAGAGGCTGCATTGGAGCAGCTTAAGGAGCGGCAGCGTGGTCACGGTAGCAAGCAGGCATCCGGATTTGCATGCGAGCAGAGTCACGCCTAACCTCTAGTTAACGATAAATTACAAATGTATGAATTATGAATGTCTAAGGAGTCTGTAAAATACTGTAAAGGTAAGAGTTGTTTTGAGAAGAAGCATCATAGAGTTTTCTATAGAAATAATTTTATAGTTTCTCTTTAGCATTATACTTTATCTCTTTGTCTTATAGAAACATGGTCCTGGCTGAGCGCTGTGCTCTGTTGAGTGCTGAGGTGCTAAAAAGTCAGGGGAAATACTCCGAAGCTGCAGCTCTCCTCATCAAGATGACCAGTGAGGTAAGTGGTTTATTTAAAAAAAAAAAAGTAGTGTGTGAAGGTACTGTGTGTAGTTATCGATTGTATTTCTAATCAGTTAATTTCTTGCGCTTTCTCTTAATTCATTATAATCCATATTTGTGGTTTAATCAGAATGCTTTCAATGAGGATGCCCTTGCTTTTGCATTTCTAATCCGTCTCGTCTGCAATAGGACTCTGATCTGCGGAGTGCGCTCTTATTGGAGCAGGCAGCTCACTGCTTTATTAATATGCGCAGCCCCATGGTGAGGAAATTTGCCTTCCACATGATCCTGTCAGGCCATCGTTACAGCAAAGCCGGACAGGTGAGACCGAGCCTTCAGTTCTCAGTAGCTCATAGCTGAAAGTTCTGTTGATTAATTGACGAACAAAGTCTCCAGCACTTGAAACCTTGAAAAGCTTGAAAATATTAGTGTACATTATAGTCTAAAATGCAGAATGTTATGTTTACAAGGTATATTAGGAATTGACACATGTAATTAGAAAACAATTCTGTCCAGTTGACCTCCATGTCAGTGCAATAGGGTATGAGCACTAATTTTTATGTGTCTTTATTGACATGGCTTTTTAATCATATTCCATATTATTAATGTAAAGTGCTATGCAAAGGTCTTAGTCACTGTTGGGTTATTTGGGGGGGGTTGGAACATACTTTGTTATACATGTTTATTTTATGACTTCATTATTTTGTATTGAAGTCAGTACAAAAAACATTTCTGATTTCCAAACATTAGTATGCCAGCAAAAAAAATAATAAATTAAGAAAATAATCTGTAGGTAAAAAAAAAAAAAGAAAGCAGCATATTATGAAAAAAAAAAAAAAACACATTTCAGACATAAAAAACCAGCTTCTGGGTTTTGCATGCATGAAAAAAGAAGCAGGTGCAACAATGTCTGTGACTGTGACTGGTTATGCAAGATTTCTTTACAGCAGTTATTTCCATGTACCGAGGACTTTTGCATGGTACTGTAGGAAAAGGTGTACACACACATGGATTCTTCCTAATTTTCAGGAATAATTTCTCATCTTATACATGTTACTCATGTTACTCTTGCTCTCTGATTTACAGAGGAGACATGCATTGCGGTGTTACTGCCAGGCCATGCAGGTATATAAGGGAAAGGGCTGGACTCTTGCTGAAGATCACATCAACTTCACCATCGGCCGGCAATCCTTCACTCTGCGCCAGCCCGAGAACGCTATATCTGCCTTCCGGCACATTCTCATTGGTGACAGCAAGCAGTCCGCCACACAGCAGAGCGCCTTCCTCAGGGAGTACCTTTATGTGTACAGGGTAAGAGGTTGATGCCTGTTACATACCAGTATGTGGTATGTACAATGACAGCATGTAGGTAATAGCATTGTGCCAGATTTAGGAAAACGTGTCGGTGCTGTGGTTTGGAGAAAATCTGACATGTATAGGAAAAGCAAAATCAGTTATGTCTTAAATTAACATTAATTTGACCTGAATGTACTTATTTGAGTTCATTCAGCCAACAGTGAGGGTCAGTGTTTCAACCCTGGCTCAATGGGTGCCAATTGATATGAAGATCAACAAGATTAATGAACTCTGAATGGAAAACACATTCAGTTCGTCTTGTACCACGAAGTGTAAATTGTGTTGGCTGATGTTGGCGCATCTTTATAGCGGCTTGATGCAGATTATGAAATCAGTGGTAAAGTTAAACTCTCTGACAGCAAAACCAGTTCAGAAAGAAATCCGACAGCTATTTCAGGGTCATGTGTGAGGGGAATTTTCTGCACTGCGAGGTGTGAGGGATAAAATTTTATATATATATATTTTTTTTTTATAAAACTCCTTAGGTTTGAGGTAAGAGCTCAAACTTGGGAACTTGCAGATTTTAAGAAGGATTGCAGTAACTTCAAGATTATACTTGGTCTCCAATAGAGGTTCAGGTTTACCAGAAAATGTCACTTATTTGTGTAGCTCATATGGGTTTAGATATCTTGTTGCCTGATGTAAGCCTGTTTATGCAGAGCAACTGTATTAGGATAGTTCAGATTCCTTACTGAAGGCTGTGTAATGTAAAATGCGTTTTTTTAGGCTCCTTGTGTGGAATATTTTGGTGAAAGTATAATCAAGACAAATTATATTTAAATGATGTATTAATCAACTAAATCACATTCATTAACATTAGCTTTATCATGATATATACTGCATGGCTAGAAAAAAAGTCACCACTTCAAAAGAGTCCAATGATTGGTATTCATCAAGCACAGAAAACAATTAAGGAGATTTTAAATTATTGGAATTGGGTTTAGAACTGTTCAAAACATTATTAAGACCTGAAAGGCCTGTGCTGAACCTTCAACACAGTCAAGATATATGTAATAGTGAAAGTAAGTGCATTTCTATACACACAGTGTGATGAGGACTCAGATGGTTAAATGCAGATCAATTCCCGCTTTCTGTTTCACCCAAATGAGGATGGGTTCCCTGTTGAGTCTGGTTCCTCTCAGGGAGTTTTTCCTTGCCACTGTCACCCTTGGCTTGCTCATCAGGGACTATCTGACCATTTTGATTCATACACATTCACATTCCATAAAACCTTAAATAATTCTTTTGATTGTGTAAAGCTGCTTCGCGACAATGACAATTGTTAAAAGCGCTATACAATAAAATTTAATTGAATTCTCCCATCGCGTTCTCTTCATCTCTGTGCGCTTCCTGAACCTCAAGTAGATATGTTTGTCATGTCCATTCTCACTGGGAAGGCGTCTGTTGGTTTGCAATCAACATTGTAAGCCACGTCACACACTCCTGATTATATTGATTATTCCAGACGGGATTTCACACCATGTACTTGTCTTTTAAGTTTTGTGAAAGTCAGTTCCCAGTTTAGACATGAGCAGTCCTCTGAGTTCATGTGAAGTTGGTCTAAATTCCTTAGTGTCCCCAATGTATGTCCTCCAGCCTGTCTTGGGTCTGACAGCTATTTGTTGACCTGCTTCAGGCATCTAGCTCCATGGTCTGTGCACGAGGGCTTTTCCTTTCACCTGACCCCGCCAGTTCGACCATGAGCATTTTTCAGAGTTGAGCGGTTCCTCATCCTTCAGGGGCTCACTACTGAGTTGATTGTCTAGCTTCGCTTTCTCCGATATACGATGACACAGGTGAGGTCTGGACTGGTGTTTTTGCATGCACTACAGAGCTGTATGATGGGGTTGAGGGCAGTCAGGAGCAGTAGGTTGTGGACATCTTCGAGGTGGGCAGCCATCTAGGTCAGGATCTGTCTTAATACATTGAAGAGATTGTGAGATTTGACCTGTCCCTAACTGCATTGCTTTTCTGTCCCCAACACATGCTTCACACATCCACATCTCAAAAGCAATCTCAGTAATTAATAATTCTACATTTCCCTTTTTTTTCTTTTTTCTTTCTTTCTTTTCCCTGGAATTCCACATTTCTCACTTGTGTCACTCAGGACCATAGTTCTCAAACATAATTTAGATGTTATCTTTACCACAGGAACTCCACAAGATTTTTTTTTCTTTTGCTGTTGCCCCTGGTTTTTATTTGTCAATTTACGTGTGCCACTACCTCACAGTAAACTCAACGGTCCCCTTGACTGTTACCTGTGCACCTTGCACCCTGCCTTGATTTACCTCCGGAGGTTCTTACACCGAGCACATCCACTGCGGGGCCAGGTTTTCGTAAACCAGTGAAACCAGTACCCACTCTATTCAATTCAATTCAAATAAATTTTATTTGTATAGCGCTTTTAACAATTGTCATTGTCGCAAAGCAACTTTACACAATCAAAAGAATTATTTAAGT
>JAOVVB010000035.1:3965182-3975424 GCA_028570985.1 Heterobranchus longifilis | reverse complement strand
CTCCCAACACCCCAAAAAAAAAAGGTATGAATATTTTTAAAAAAAAAAAAAAAAAAAAAAAAAATTCCAATTAGTCTTACAGTTTTTGTTCTTAAATTTTGTGCTAACATCCGCACCTGATATGGTCTTCAGCCGTCGTGGCCCAGTTGACAAAAAGTCTAATAAAAGGTTCATGCATTCTGAGAAGATATTTCAATTACTATATTATTGTTCAAACTTGGTCTCTTTTTCTTAGTTAATGCTTATCTGGTTTTCACAATTCTAGCCATACACTTGAACTACAAACTCTTACGCAACTGGTTAAATTTAATGCTAAATGATTAGTGGTTAAAAATGTGGCATTATAAAACAGTGGTGTACACTGAGCAGCCATAACATAAACTCCATCACCATGTGAACTGAACAACATTGACCACCAAAATCTGGTGACCAGCACCTGCTAGACTTTCAGAGATGCCCCGAAGGCACAACGAAAATCACAACCTAGATGCTTTTAATGTTAATGATTTAATGTTAGACCTGATTGGTGTATGTGTAGTTGGTGTGAGAATAAGTTTATATGGCAAGTCAGTGTATACTCGTTCATCTCTTTGATTTGACTTGCACCTTTGCAGGCTTAGTACTCTTCTCCTTTCCTGACCCTACATGATCTTTATCCTCTGATTCCCCTGGTTGTTTACCTTGAGAACTCTGAAATGATTGCTTGCCGGTCTCTCCCTGAGCTTCGGCAGAGGGAACAGGTAAGCTAGCTGCATTGACAAGAGTTGGACAGTTGCCTAACATTATATTTCCTTGTAACATAGACATCCCATCAATCAGGTACATTCCTTGTTGTTCTAGTGTGTTCTGGAGTATATTACCGCCATGAAGAACCAACCCTTGAGTTCCTGCAAGCCCATTTATCAAGTACATTCCCTGTACAGCCTCTTCAGCAAAAATCACTGTACTTGGCGCTTGATGTTCCACCAGGCAGTACAAAGGCTGCTGTTGCGCAAGCAGTGTTGAACTAGTATTCATGCTGCCCGATGTGTTGATGTGTTGTGTCTCGGTAACACTGGAAATTGTGCTTTGCTGTGGTGGAGGCGAATCAGATTTCACAATCTGAACGGCACTAGTGGCTACAGAAGTCTCACTTTTGATTCTGGTATCCAGTGACTCAGCAATTTGTTCAACTTGTTCAAATTTGGGTTGTAGTGGTGGAGGACTGCAAACTGTTGCTAAATTCCCAAACTTGTAGTCCAAGTCTTTTAGGAAACCGAGCTCATTTTCAGCCTCAAGAATACAGCAGGACTCTAAGGAGCCAACTGGAGAGTATTGACCTTCATCGTTATACATGAGCAGACTTTCACTGAGATCAGGATTATCTGCCAGAAACCTTGCTTTCTGTAATGAAAAGTAAGAAATGATGCTCAGTATTTGTATAAGTACATGTACAGATCATAAATGTTCCACTGCCATTTAATAAAATATGAAACTTGTATTAGATGTCCAGTATTAGATTTCCAATATTTGTGTAGTAACCAGGCAAATAATTCTTTAAGCTGTGAATACTAAGTAATATAAAACACCAGGCATGATAATGATATTCTTTAAGAAGCGTGCTTATGGACAAAATTAATGTTATGATAATCAACATGTCATGTACCAAGGATGTCCAATTCAAACAAGGACTTTTGATTGTGCAGAATAACAATAAAAACTCACTTTATTGCTATACAGTATATAATCCCCTGCCACATTAATGTACTTATCCCAGCGTTTCACAAGTGTTTGGATAACATTAAGGTAGGAAGTCATATGCCATTAGATGTAGCATATGATTATCACAAAAAATTAAATAAAATAAAATAAATAAATAAATATATACATTTTTTGTGATAATCATCAACTGTCATTAATGTGATGGTTATTAAAGATCTACCATTTCCATTTGGACCTCAGGTTGATGTGTTTTTGGTCTTGATGCAGCTTTATGATTAGCTGTTATATTTTTGGTGTGTTTTTGACCTTGTCACATACTGGCCACTGTAGCATTAACCCTAATTATATATTTAACATCAGATCACAACATCCCTGCTATGTATGAATAAAACATTTTTGAATTTCTACCTGAGAGAAATATCCATAGAGATAGCCATCTGGCAATGCCATCTCTTCATAAATATTATGCCTCTTCTGTCGAAATGATGCAGAGTAGAGCGTGTTTCTATGGATAGATCCTAGGGAGTGTTGACTTTGTAGTGTGTTGTGTTGATATCCAAACATGCTGTCAACTTCCATATTCCCTCTTTGTAACTCGTTATTGAGTGGCATGGTCCCAAAGCCTTGTGCATTTTGCACTATAGAGGCCTTGTTGAGAGGGCTACCAACCGCTGCTACTGCAGTTTGTTGGTCTGCCACAAATGGAGCAGACAACAGATCCAGCAACTGAAAAAATATAGAGACCAATTAAGGGAGAAAATGTTAGAAATGTATGGCATGGCAAAAGTATGGTATTGTTTCAGTGTTGCTAGAATAGAGTTTCCTCGTAAAAGTACAGTGGGTATAAAAAAAAATACTAATTTGGCAGACACCTTTAACCAGTCCCTCTTTTATAATGTGAAGATCATTTTGTTTGTGTTTTGTGCTTTTGTTTTTACTGTGCACTATCCAGAGCAAATATTGTCATTATTAAAGAGGAGCAATGCACTTATTTATTTTAAATATATATATATTTTTTTAGATATTTAGATGGGTCTTTAGTAAGTGTTAATATTAAAATAGGGGACCTTTAAAATATGTGAAGTAATAATAGTTGTAATTTACCTTGTCTTCCCCTTTGCCCTCAGTGTGGTATTCAATAAGGTATTCTTTTGTATCGAAAGGCAGCTCTGAGAATTCCTCAAATGTCCCACATTGACAGAATATTAGCAGCAGAGGAATCACTGGAAACATCAACAGCGCAAAACACACTATTAATATAAAACACTGAATTATGTGCATATTGTAACACAGATAATAGGTCGTGGACTGTAAACCAGGAGGAAACATGAAAACTGTATGAATGTCTTTGACTCACACATAAGCAGAATTAGTGCTGCGATAAGTACTCCAATGGCAGGAAGCCCCACTTTGGTTAAAGCATCACGTTGATGGGCTGCTCGGAGATCACATGTTCCACCTTTTTCACATGTGCACACCTCTAATTTAAGCTTTTGTTTGTCTTTACATGCCAGACCCTTCCTGTCAAAAATCTCCATACTGAGCTCATAAAATTCTATCCATAGAGGCTCCTTAGCATGGAAGCTCACTGTTGTTTCTTAAAAAGAGAAATAAGTAAATGAGTATCTTTATCTTTTTAGCTTTTTTTATTGACTGTTTATTGTCTTTAAACACAATATACACAAACATACATGTTGTAGAATAATACTGTAGCTATCTACTTTACCATTTACAGGAACCATCTCCCATTTTCCACGAGTCTCTTCTTCTATCAGAACAAATTTATAAGGTTCTCCATTGGGATAGGCATCCTTATCAAATGCAGTCACATTTACTACATTAGTATCAGAACAGATACTCTGGTAGGTGCTAGTCAGCATGGGACAATTGTCATTTAAATCCTGCACCTTCAGAGCTATCGTTCCAGTAGCAGTCTTGGATGGGACATCTAAGTAAAAAAAACAAAAAAACATTCTGTATTAACACTTTAGGGAAGTACAGTCTAATAAAACGTACATTTAAATCCACTTTAACACACATTAATGTACATTATCATCATCAAGGAACCTCTGTAGTCCAACTAGGAACTATGAAGGCCAATAGTGACTATAATGTTTATTTCCATTTTTACAACTGTGGTAAGACCATCTGGGAACACCAATTAGTCTAATCTGCATGTCATCTTTTTTTTTGGACAATTCTTTGAAACTCTAGTTATAGATCTGTAAGAAAATCCTAGGTTATCAGCAGTTTCTGATCTACTCAGATCTACTCAGTGTCTGGCACCAATATCCATGCAATATTGTCAGTCACAATCAGGTCCCCATTCTGATGTTTAATGTGAATGGTAAATGATGTGAATGATAACTTCCCTTCTAAATCAACTTCCAAATTCTTCTTCTCTCAAGAAGAGGAAAGGAGCTTTTCTCTCAAGGAAAAGCTAACCACAGACCGTCTTACCTTGTGTCATGCAGATGATTTTTGCAATGTAGGAGCCATTAACCAGGGAGTTGGACTCTCGATCTGGTATCTTTGTCAGCGTAATTTCTGATGTTTCCTCATCAATGGATAGCCAGTTGTCTGGATCATATCCTTTTGCATACCTATGTTGCAATAGAACATATGCCATTAAGTGCATAAATTATTGACACTATTATTGATTGTGCTTTTTGATGCCACTATATTGAAGGTCTTCCATCGCTGTTTCCAATCAGCAGCAAGAATTTACTATTATATCAGTCTGCGCAGCTTTCTCAATATCTTCTACCTATAGTTTTGATCGTTAGTGGCACTGCTAATTAATTAAATAATTAATTAATATAATTAAGTATACTTTTATAGGAGGTAACATTTCCTGACATACTGGTAGCACTTTCTGACACATGGATTTAACGTTATTTGTCAATATCCAACTGTTAAATTAACCATGCAAATAAAATTAAATGTGCAATTAAACACACTAATGGTTCCAACAAAACTTTCAATACTAAATATGAACATACAAGTCTCTGGGAGTAGTAGCATGAATTTACGGGTGGGGCGCTAAAGCAGCAAGACGTATTTTTGGTATGCACAAGTATAAGAGACTGATGGGTAGGTCAAATTTATAGAAAACCAGTCTAGAAGAGCAAGTGATGTTCATTAGGGCTTCAAATATCATAGGTGCACACATTTATAGAATGAGTCAGAATACCCACAGGGTCCCAACACACTAGTGTGTATAATCTGAGAAAGTGCGTTAACTATGAACACAATTTCTGAAGTAAAGTACCACACTGAGTGTTTAATCAGATGTGAGATACTCTGGTCTATCTCCTGGTTTATGTGCTGAATTTAGATATAGGTGTAAAAGATTCTTTAAAACTGGCTCTTTTCAGAACATAGTAGGTGGGAGAGCAGCAGAAAAGCCTTAACTATTTTAGCAAAATTATATTAAACCAGCCATTAGTTATCCAGAGTATCATAACAGCTTGAAAGTCACAAGGTTATGTTTTGGAGTCAGAATTATTTAAATGTACTGACATCAGATACTTAAATTTGAACATAAACATGCATATAATTAATAATTATATTCATTTTATATTGAAGTCCTACAGTTTGACAGAGGATGGGATAGAAACGCTAGCACATTTAGACATGCTTTTAATTTACCTTTAAATGTTTGACGTGATGTTGATTTATTGTGTAGATATAGGGCAAAAGTTTCTGAACTGGAAGATTGACAACTATGATTGGCATGATGGCCATAGCAACAAAAATCAAATGATAATGTGATATAGCTGCACAAGCTCTATAAGCATGGAATTAAATGCAATCTGTTTTAAGGAACTGTAGTACATTCTGTAGATCCAAAAGTTGATTTTTCAATCATATTTATTTAAAAAATTAATTACCTGACATTCTCCGCAGGTTCTCCAGTATCAAGATCCAAGGCAGGAAAGGAACCAATGACCATGGGAACATGTATTTCCTCTGGGTTCTCTGACACAGGCAACTCCTTCACTGATGGTGAAAAACCTGGGCCTTCAGGCAAGTTATTAACGCTAATTTTAATTGGATAGTTTTTCCCTCCAGGTGTCGGCTTTTTGTCTGGTTTAGAGCCAGGTTTAATTCCAGGTTTGGAACTAGGACTGCCATCAGGTTTAGTTCCAGGCTTGGTGTCCGGTTTGACGCCAGGCTTAACCCCTACCCCAGCACCTGCTTCTACCCCAACATCTACACCTGCTTCCACTCCAGCGTCTACCCCAGCATCTACCCCTGCATTCACACCCACTCCAGCCCCTAATCCTAGATCTGCATCTACACCTAAATCTAGACCTAGGTCTACACCTAAATCAACACCTGCTCCTGCCCCTGCCCCTGCCCCAGCTCCTGCCCCAGCTCCTGCCCCAGCATTCATTCCAGGTCTGCCCAGATCGACACTGAGACCCAAGGACAGTGCAGTTCCATTTATGAAAGGAGCTACGTTTGAAATAGCCAGGCCAAGATCCAGCATTTTGACCTTTTCATAATCCACAGGCTTGATGTGTCAAGTAAGATGGCAGAGATAAAGAAAAGAAAATAAGAAAATATGATTAGAACAACTGAAAACCATGAGAGTAAAAAAAAACAGACAACAAAAACATTAAATATGTATACCTTCACAAGCTTTAAAATGCCCTCATTTGTTTTGGGGTCTGTTTCTATAGTAAAGAGTTCATCTTCGTTACCCTTGACAATGTCAAAGACGGCCAGCCAGTTATCAGTATTCTCCAAATCTTTATCCAGAGCTTTTATTCTCATCACAACCACATCAACTGAACCTTCATCAACAGCACCAGCATACTAAAGAGACAAAGACATAATTGTCACAAGTATAATTATTTGATTAGAAATTAAGAACCATTTGTTTAAAAAATGTGTCTCTTCTGCACAAGTTTGACCGACCATGTTTTTACGTGTGTTTACAATTCATATAGTTGATCATTTATTAGAAGTATATATATTTAAGCATGCAATTATCTTATAGCTATATTCGTTGGTCTATTTATCAGAAACAAATGTTGTAAAGTTTTGTAGGTATACAGTATGCATACCCCTTTGCCTCAACTATTAGAGAAAAGGACCCATAATGACAAAAAAGTTTAGTAGTATTATTGTATTAGGAGTTTTTTGTATTGCTGGGTTAATACACAGCAGTACAAAGTACACAGGATCAGTCTTAAGACCACTGAAGGTCTCAGTCTCGTCTAGGAATCAACTGCATTTTTACTCTTGTCTAAGTCTCAGACACAGAGGACTCTGGATCTTATTTCAAGTGAAGAACTGTTGCAATATTACTAATCACTAGCATTGTCTGATTTATTTGTTAACATTGTTATTAAATATAAACCGTTCTTCCTCAAATGCAACCAATTATTTTATTAATTTCTAATTAGAAATGGAACCGTTAAAATGCTAAACAGTGCTAAAGTGCCAAAAGATGTCATTTTGTGATCTTGTTTGAACAAGTGATTAATCTGCATATGTTTAAAGGAATGCTAGGCTTTTTTTTAATGCATTTACATCAATTCAATTCAATTTTATTTGTATAGCACATTTAACAATTGTCATCATCGCAAAGCAGCTTTACACAATTAAAGGAATTATGGAAATGTGAATGTGTATGAATCAAAATGATAAGATTGTCCTTGATGAGCAAGCCAAGGGCCACAGTGGCAAGGAAAAACTCCCTGAGATGGCAATAGGAAGAAACCTTGAGAGGAACCAGATTCAACAGCGAACCCATCCTCATTTGGGTGATAACGGATAGCAGGAATTGATCTGCAGTCATACTGTGTGTTAGGAGGCTGGAAGTTCAGTATATCAGGAGATGTGTTCAAGTTGATATAAAGTCCAGTTTGTTATTGGAGGCTCAGGTAGTCTTTAGGAAATTCCAGTCCTGAACTATTGAGTGACTGCAATCACAAGTCCTCCAAGACCAGCAGTTAGCATCAGCCAAGGTCAGGACCGTCTTCGTGGAAAAGATCTTCAGAACATCAAAACTTTGTTGATTTACAAAGTACATTTGAAACATGGAAATGAATAGAAGTGACTATGTTGCTTTTTAGTTATAGCTATGTGCCATAGTGATTTATGCACA
Source organism: Heterobranchus longifilis (assembly GCA_028570985.1). Taxonomy (NCBI): domain Eukaryota; kingdom Metazoa; phylum Chordata; class Actinopteri; order Siluriformes; family Clariidae; genus Heterobranchus; species Heterobranchus longifilis. The sequence goes on along the minus strand of JAOVVB010000035.1, from coordinate 3,967,602 downwards.
CAAGATAATTTGTTTCCACAAGTTAGCATCCAGATTTTAGGGACTCCGTAATTAATGCTGTCATCCCTCACGCGCTCTCTGAGAAAGCATATTTAATGCGGGATAAGAAACTTAACGCTTTAAACACTGGCAGTAGATAGTCTGGCCCCTGGGGACTAATTCTTGATGCACAATGCTGTGAATGTCGTAAAAAGAAGATAAGCATACATTTCGGTCATGGAGATGATGGGCAGTCAACTGTGAAGACTGTTGCTTCGTCTCAGGGTCGTACCCATACACTAAAGTTCCATCATCGATCCTCCACATAAAGGATCCTCCACATAAAGGACGTGAGGATTGCCTTATCATATTGTTCCATATGGCATCTCAAACAACCGTAAACTCACATCCAACGTCTGTCTGGCAGATTTACCGAGATTCACAAAGAATTTTATGTTCTAACTTGCTATCTGTGATGAAATAGCAGACCTGGTAACGTACATGCTCAGAATACCACCAGCTGCATAGCTCCTGATGAACACAGGACAATGTCTTTTGGCACACTGACTTATGTAGGTCGGTGCTCCCTGTGAATGTGCGTGCAGCCTTGTGCTGCCATGTGTTGGTGTGTTACAAAACTAGTTTTGAAACCACCTCATCAAAAACTTTTGTAATCTGTAAGCATAATTGTTCATCTCTCTTTTTCTCTTTCTCTCTCGCATACACACACACACACACACATACGGATTGCTTGGATTTAATATGGTTTTATTGTGATTTTGAACTGAGTTATGTGGATGTACTTTGAGTTTTGAATGTTCAACACAGTACTCTTGGATTATCTTCGAGAGCCGTTAAATTTGTTTGTTATTTAAAGTTTCTTATTTCTATCAGTTACTATCAGTGTTTTCTAAATGTAGTGTAAAACTATTATATCACTACATAAAGACAGAGAAAGAATTAGAAAAACATGCTAATTGCACTTTTGTATGAGAGAATATAGTAAAAATGAGTCAATAATTAACTAAAAGCTGAAAAAGTTGTTTGTACGTTTGCTTGCTATGTAATGTACGTATAGAAACTTAAAACTGCTGTTTGTTGGTTAAAGTCACAAAATAGGTACAATGATCATATAATATCATAAGTTGGGCTGAAAATATAATTACTGAATAAGGGATTTGGGAATTCTAAAGCAGGTCCTGATATTAGACTTTTTTTTAAAATTTGGGACAACCTCTGAAATATTATTATAACCTATAAAATTAAGGTGAATACACTAATTTGCATACTTTCTGTTCAGGCAGATTCGCGGGCAAACATGAAACCGGTTGCTAGGCGACGCCGTGTAGGTAATCAAGACAAACATGCCACACCTGCTCTTTTTTTTTTTTTAAACGCCACACCTGCTCGCGCCTCTTTATAAACCCTTTAGTAGCGTCATGCTTCGCGCGGGCCTTGGCGCTGTGCCAGGTATAAGAGCGGCGGTATGACGTTGATTGTTAGGAGGAAAGAGAGTTAAACAGAGAGGGGGTTGGGGGAGAAGAGAGATTTGAAAAGAGGGAAAAAAAAGAGGAGATTTTTTGAAAAGTAAGGAAAAGCTTGAAAGGACACTGATCAGAGGACGCATTGATTATTATTTCAGTTTTTCTATTGTTTTAAGTTTTCACACAAGCACTGATTTCGGAATAGTGCCTCAATGTGACTCCTCTCACACCCTTACATGTACAGTATGTGTCCTTTCCTAATCTCACTAAATGCCATGTTACCTTCTGTCAAGAAACAAACAAACCTTACTTGGTGTTTTATTGGCCTGTAACAATTTTCGTCGTATGGTCATACAACAGGCAAGCTAATACTGAAATGACAAAGAGCTTGGTCTCTTCATATAAAGAATATTACAGTACTGATATGGCAACAAATATTAAGTTATATTACAGTTTTAAAACCACCCACGTCTATAGAAAAGGCAAGAGAATACACATGCATCAGCGAAGAATGTGCTGCTGAATTGAGAAAGGGTTTAACCTTTTCAAATCAGAGGAGGCATGTAGACAGTGTGTTTTTTTAATCCTGGGCTCAGAATTAAAGGTAGCTACTGATTTGCATTTGAACTGAATCACTCTTGGCTGCAAACTATTCCAGGTTAAGCTAAGCCTCCTAAAGTGAGGCTAAGATACAGTGGGGGAAAAATCTTGTTCCTGACTTGCTTTGACAGCTCTTTGGTCTTGCCGATGGTGGTGAGGTTCAATAGAGATTTTGTGGACAGGTGACTTTTATACACATACCACATTGTTGTTAGGAGCACCTTCTTAAATTTGTATGTGTACCACAAGAGCACATAACCAGTCTGTGAGAGGCAGAATCATTGTTGGTTGGTAGGGGATCAAATACTTATTTCCCTCATTGAAATGCAACTTAATTCATAACATTTGTATCATGTG
>JAOVVB010000035.1:3910483-3948901 GCA_028570985.1 Heterobranchus longifilis | reverse complement strand
GAGGGGAGCTTACTTCAGATTCACAGACAGACAGACACACACACACACACACACACACACACACACACACACACATATCCCCTTGTTATTATTATTATTATTATTATTATTACCCTTGCTTCTTTGACTAAATGTCTGTACTCTGTATGTATATACTGTATAATGTATATATCAAATTCTATTTTATACAATTCTGTTTTTTGTTTATTTTTTTAAAAACTATATATTCGTGTTGTTTTCTTCTGACTTATTTCTGAGATTTGGCATACTAATGTAAATATTTGTTATGCCAATAAAGCACTTTTGACTCTTGATAGTGAGAGAGATACAACCTCATGTGTGCGTGTTTCCTTCCTGATCTGCTCGGCTACCACTGTGTTGCCCCATGTTTTGTGACTTCCAACCTAAGATGATTTATTTAATCCATGACGAGCAGCAAGCCAGCATGAGTGATTATAGTGCTTTGTTTTAGCTTTTTGATCCATTTTAACTGTGACTTATCATTCTGTGAACTCTGTCTTTAGTCCTTTTTAGACATGAGATATGTAAGGTTCATCATTCATCATTCCACTGTTCATTTTGTTTTAAATATTTGTACATAACATTGTGCAACATTGTACATAACATTGTGCACCAGTGATGTTTGTTTTTTTCTTCTTCATCATCCTCTTTTTCGGTCTTTACTTTTAGTTAAGGAGTTACACAACCCTGAGTGTTTCCTTATTTATATTATTTGTGTGACCTACAGTAATGAGGAAGAAACCGAGAGAGAGAGAAAGTGAGAGAGAGAGAGAGAGACAGACAAGGGTGTGTGTGCGAATGTGAGATGAGTTATTGCATAAACTGCTTCTCCTGAAAAAAAAAACCTTTGACTTACTCATTATTTGTGCAACACATCAAGCAGTAAATTATATATAGGTTTAATAGTGCATGTAAAAGAAATTGTCAAGTTTGAATTAGAGCTTGAATGGCTGCAACCACTTACTCACTCATCATCTATAGCGCTTTATCCTGTATTCAGGGTCGTGGGGGGCCTGGAGCCAATCCCAGCAGGCACAAGGCGGAGTACACCCTGGACAGGGTGCCAATCCATTGCAGGGCACACACACATACACACACTCAAACGCTCATTCACACATTACGGGCAATTTGGGAATGCCAATTAGCCTAACCTACATGTCTTTGGACTGTGGGAGGAAACCGGAGTACCAGGGGAAAAAACCCACCAAGCACGGGAAGAACATGCAAACTCCGTGCACACAGAGACGGGAATCGAGCCTGGCCGCGAATCGAACCCGGACCCTGGAGGTCCAAGGTGACAGTGCTAATAATAAAAGAGACACTAAATCAACTTTTTTTCCTCAAAACACTTTTTTTTTTGTATTTCATTTTATTTATTAAAATCTGCAATAAATGAGAAACTAATCCAAGTGGTTCCAGTTTAACATCCACAAAGTAAACAGTAAAGGCCAGTTTATTACAAAATACACTCATGTTACTGAAGACATGCTTTGAAAAATCTTTACATTAATAAAAGACAATAATATCCTCCCATTTTAAGTTAGGTTCCTCTTATATCGACCCTAAGAAAAAATTACAGTTTGAGTGCTCCCATATTAAACCAGTACCCAATATCCCTTCATCTATGGTGAAAACATTATAAAGTACAAATAGACATCTGTTAGGAAATAAACCTGTAACTGTACATTCATTTGTAAAAAAAATAATAATACATATAATCATAAAAAGATCTGCCAACATCTTTACATCCTGATTCTCGTTTTTTTCTAAAATATAACATGTGAAAACTAACATTTGGAAAGGTTTTAAGAGCTAAAACATTAATATGAAGAGCTAAAATATTATGATTTACCTTGAGAACAAAACATCAGGTTGACAGATTGTACAATGTAGCCCTTGTGCTTGTGTTAACGTAAAATGTGCAACTTTTCTTTTTCTTTAAACTCAGTGTCCAAAAACGTATTAGTGCCTTAATTTCTTTATTGTTTGTAATGTTACCATTACAAAATGAAAAGACAGCAGTCTCCTTAAAATTGTGACCAAACGTACAGCTGTTCTATTGTACAAATAATACATTAAAAAAAACTACCTACTACATGTTTTTCTTACCTTTTATGATAAAGTGACTTAGTAATTCCAAAATGAACCTTACAGTGATTAAACAGTCGTTTGCTCTTTTTTGTTACATTTTTTGTCTATATTTTCTTTCTAAGAAAGAGAAATGGTATATCAGTAAAAAGAAATCAAGCAAAGTTAACTCCTCCTGAACAAATTTGGAGGGCCAGTCTGCTGTTCTTAAGAAACAAAATTCCAGTTTTACAGTGTTCTCTGTGAAATCTGATCTGATGATCCAGAATAATAAAACTACTGAAGCTTAAATTTGCATTGTTGGCATAGTGCGTAACCTTTAAGCAGTGCAATTAATATGACCTTTGATTGCATACTGATGGTTAGTAATACCAAAAAACACAGTAACCACCCAAACAAATTAAATTTAACAAAAGAAATAAAACAAAACAACGACAACCCATTACACAAGTGAATTAATAAAAAAGGATGACAAGACATATGTGTACAGTGTATAAACTAATGATGTATATAAGAACTTTTGAGTATCTAATGCTTGTATTTTAAGAGCATTGAGGACATTTACCTCAGACTACTGGTGTTGTGTTCAGTGTTAGAATGTTTATCCATCATTACATGTTGGTTTTCATAACCTTCTTTTCTTGGACAACAACCTTCCTAGAGCCTAGAGGTCCTGGCATAGTGTTTGCATTCAATCCAATAGTCCCATTCATGGTCCTGGAAGAACTTATTACCCCTCCTTGCATGGATCCAGAAGTGATTCCTGAAGTCCCTCCCTGCCTCTCCACTACATGCAGCATACTCTGAGAGCCTCCAGGAACAGGAACACTTCTTTGGAGAGATCCAGGGAATGTGGCCCCTCCTTGCCCTTCCATCAACAGTACACCCTGAGAGCCAGAGATGCCCCCTCTCTGCAGTGTTCCTTGAAGGACTTGGCCACCTTGTGCACCTGCATCAACCATCAACAGCTGTGATCCAGACAAATGAGCTGACTGGAGCATGCCTGTGTTCAGCGCTGTAGTGGATCCTCCATGGGTTTCCAACAAAACCACTCTGTCGCCACCACCAATTGTGCCTTGTGCTGCCACACCACCCTGCACCAGGACTCTATCGGTCACTGGAGCGCTGTTCAGAACATACATCCCCTGGGTTAGTCCCATGGCAGGCCTTTCAGCTAACAGCACAGTGTTAGACATTTGAGGTTCCACCATGTAGTACATTGGTTGCTGCGGCATCATCAGGGTCTGGGTGGGAACATTAATTAGAGTCTGGACTGGATTCATGTCAGACACTAGATGGGTGTTTGTAACTACCATGTTATCCTCTGTACGCATGGAAGAAGGTGCTTCGACTTTGGCTGCAATGTTGACAGTGTTGCCAATGTTTGTATGCTTGAAAATTGATTCAGAGTGATCTATGATGGGTTTTGGAGGAGGAGGGGTGGGAGCAGCCGTTGTGGATATTGTGCCTCCGCATATCTCAGCCAGAGTAGTGAACTTTGGACCCAAGTTGTTAAGGAACTCCAGATCATTGTCACCTGCCAAGTCACTGCAGCAGCCTACAGAACCTGCAGGTGAGCCCCGACCTTCAAATTCGAAAGAATTCGGATGGTCTTCAGTTGTGGTACATAACTCCTGACTTTTCTGCAAGAGACAAATAGGCATGTTAAAGCACTAAACTTCATTATGGTTTACTGCATACTAACTTAAATGAGTCAGCACAATAGTTTGGCAGCACCAATCTTAACACAACAGAGAACTTCCTGAAATTAAAACAATAGACTATAGCAATGAAGGTAAAAAACAATATATTTATACTTATAATTGTTTTATTGAAACATTATTGAAACTTTACGCATATAAAGAATTATACACTACACTACTTTGAGTATATTGTGAATATATTTATTTATTAATATATTGAACATGAATATAATTTTTCTTTGAATAATTAGTTAGTTTCAGTTAGTGTCGCAACGGGGAATATTAACATTATATAATCTTTTCAATTTACCAGTAGATCAGAACACTAAATCTTTTAATATATTGACAGTTTATATATATAGAGAGAGAAATATATTTTCTTTGTGTAAGTGTGTACTTTGTTTTGTCTCCACTTACATTTGTGTAGTAATGATTCAAGAACACTTCGCCGAGGGCCATTCCACTGTCATACGTGGAAAACTGATCCATCACAATCCCGTTGCTCCCATGGATCCCAATGCCTATTCCTTGATCTATGTAATCAGTGTCCACCTTAAAGCTGCGACCTCCATTTATGGTGTTCATCCCGTACCCAGCAGCACCTCCAGCTCCTAAAGCAGCTCCTCCGATGGTCCCAAAATAGCTACTTTTTGAGGGAATGTTAATGTTCGAGTTCATTCCAGGACCATCAATATCACTCATGATCATGTTCACATCCTGTCAAGGGTAGAAATAAATTAGTTTGAATAGCATAGGTTAGTGAATGCTCAATTCTTATCACAGCTGCATTTTAAGGTTTAAATGGCACTTTAACCTATTATATAATACATATACAGTACACTTATATTTGCTACATGCAACATGTAATTCATATATTCACGAAATTCACGCTTATTTATGCAGTTATTTAATCAGCTGATCATATGGCAATAGAACAATGCATAAAATCATTCAGATACAGCCCAAGTTAGTTTTCTCAGCATCAATGAGGCAGACAAACAAATAAAAACATTCTTTGAGAGAGGAGAATGACCTGAATGGTCTGAGCAGACAGGAAGTCATGGGCTACAACAGCAGAAGACCACATCAATACTGGATGAATAACATGTGGAAAAAGACCAGGTAAATCTGTCTTGTTTGGGTGAGTATGTGTCCATGCTAGCTTCAGATTAAATGTCAGGGCTCGCTTCCTGGCAGCTCAAACAAATCCACCCATTCTCTCCTGGTTTCAGTTATCAATAATGCCTGTTACTGATGCTCCAACAGTTTTTTCACATCATTCAGCATAAACTCTTGAATCTGAGGAGACCAGTAGTTTATGAATGACTGACTAAAAACAGCCCATCTTGTACCAACAACCATGCCATGGTTAAAGTCCAAGAGATCGCACTTTTTCTTCATTATGATGTTTGTCAACATTAGCAGAAGTTTTTTTATTTTAAGCATCGTGCTGCAGCCACATGAATAACTGATTCTTTAACCAATGTGTAAGTGTACAGCAGTTCCTAATGAAGCGGACGGTGAATAGACAGGGTTTGTATAGTGTCTACATTGGATTATACAAATAAATTGTTACCAGAATAGCCAGATGAGGCTAAAGGTTTACCAAGTGCTTGTGTTTTCTCTCTTACCCTGTCCTCTCCCTGCCCCTCTGTATGGTAGGAAATCAGATGCTCTTTAGTGTCAAAAGGCATTTCTGTGAAGTCTCCCCTCAGGGGGCCTGCTCCACACTGACACATAAGCAGTAGAAGTGGTATAACTGTAAAGAGAAATGGATTTATCACTCTATGATAAAATGTACTGACCAACTACTTCGTTCTTTTACATACAGCATACATTAACAGAGAAAATAAGTGGTGATTCAGGCTTTTGTTACAGTCCTTAGTTTGTGTATCACTGCAAGGAAGACAAATTGTTACTCACGTAATAGCATGAGGAGTCCTAATAGAAGCAAACCAATTCCGGCAGAGCCAAGTACTGAGCTCTTCGATTGACCCCGAGTGGCGCCACATACATCCACCTTTAGCACCTGCTTGTCTGGACATGACTCCCCCTGCTGGTCACGAATTTCCATAGTCACCTTTTGTGGACCTGGCCACGGGTCATCTTCTGGCTTCAACATGGCTGTTGTATCTACGATATTATGATAAAGTTAACGTTTCTATACTACACCATGTAAATAGCAAAGAATATTAAATTGTGTCTTCATTCATTTGTATCAGTAGATTAGTTCATAGTTTACTTTTTTTAATGAAAATTTGTTGCAATAATAGCAAAAACCCACACGCTAATGCAAAAAAACTTCATTTTAACTAAATTCAAATCTCTATAAGAAAGATAATCTAAGTCATTTTTATCAGAAAATATGACACTTTGCCTTAAATGTGTGAGCAGATCAGTAAAAAAACAAACAAACCTACCATTTAAATGCTCCACACTCCATTTTCCATCTGTCTCTTCAGGGATGATGATGAATGTGAAAGGACCCGCATTTGGAAAATCATCTTTGTCCTCTGCAGTGACATATAATACTTCCTGAGAGGTGCACATCGTCTGTGTGTGATTGGTCAGAACAGGGCAGTGGTCATTAAAGTCCTCCACCTGGATGGCGACAGTACCCGTGGCCGTCTTACCGGGCATGTCTGTAACGGCAGATAAAATCTGTTACACATTAAATAGCACATTTTGAGGCACTTTAAAAGTACAGGTTTTTAAGGATATACTAAAGAACATATTGAAGAGCTTAAATGGGGCTTTTACACAATATGTTAAACAAAGGTGTAAAGGAGACAAAGTTTCTATTATTGATGCTTGATCTATCTTAATACACAATATCATCGTCTTTTATGGCCCTGTCCGTAGGATAAGTGTTTCCAAAAACCCTACAACAAAGTGTTATTATTATTTACAAAAGCAAAGCATTTATGCTCTAGTAGTGATTTAGTGGTTTTCTTGAAATCTAAAAAGTGTACAGGCCAAATGTGCTAACACTTTTTTTTATCACTTTATCATTCTTTTGTCAAAGAAATAAATCCCTCCCCATCCCCCTGCCCTCAACCACACAATAGGTGCTTGTTATCAGCTTTTGTAATGCACTTTGGCTGATGTAGGCGCTATAGCTCCCCCTAGTGAGGCATGCCCTAACCTTCTAATGGTCGAGGTATAAACGGGATTGTTACATAGTGGACAGGCTAAATATACAGTATACCTTTACATACAGTAAAATCTGGAAAGAAATATATAGTGCAGTCACATTATATTTTGTATATAAATGTAAGCAAATATGTGATTATCCCTTCTATTAATGCATAAGTTGTGTTAAATAGAAAAAGAGTTCCAAACAGAAGCCTTTCACTAGTGGTCTTAAACATATGGACTCTATATTATATATTATATATATTACTATATTATATTGATTGATATTCAGTCACTCTTTCTAAATTAAGTAGAATATAAACAGTTTATGGTGTGGACTGCGAAGATACACTATATAACAGGTTATAAGAATATTATCTGTTGATAGAATCTAGAGGATAAAAGTCAGTTAGGCACCTTGACTAATGCAAAGGATTTCTGCCATGTAAGTCCCATTGACCAGGTATGGAGACTCTCGATCTGGCATTTTGTTCAATTTGATTTCACCAGTTGTCTCATCAATGGATAGCCAGTTGTCTCTGTCAGAGCCTTTAACATATCTGAGAAAGGAAAACCATAAGTATCAAACATAACCCAAACATATCCTGCTATCAATTAAGCCTGCCATGCCCTGTGTTGTTAACTACTTGCTTGTCGGAATAATGATTTTGCCAAACGATTCTATTAATGAAATATGTAAGAACAAAATTAACAAAATAGAACTCACTTGACTCCCTTGGCTGGCATTCCTGTGTCTGAATCGGTAGCAGTGTATGTCGTGAGGACTTTTGTTAAATCAACATTCTGGTTTTCAGAAATCGGAATTGCCTTCACTTTGGGGATGAAGCTTGGGCCTTCAGGCTGGTTCTTTACATTAACATGCATATTGTAGATTTTACCAGAAGATCCTCCTGACCATCCTCCTGATCCACCACCTGTCATTCCTGTAGCTCCCATTCCCATGCCTCCTCCTCCTCCTCCACCACCTCCTCCACCACCACCTCCTCCACCTCCTCCTCCTCCTCCTCCTCCTCCTCCTAATGACACAATCAGGTGATTCTTAAAAAACCATTAAAACATCATGGCACTAATGATTTTAAATATAGAATGTGTAATTCAGTAATATAAAAAAGCATCGGAAGACAATACTGTTTTCTACCTTGCACAATGTGTAATTTCAACATTTCTGCTAAAATTCTCATTACTGCAATGCGTCCGGTTGTGTTTTGAATGTATGTTATGTTGTAATATACACAAAAATATATGTATGTACATAAAAATATATGAATATAAAATAAAATAAATAAATAAAAATAAATGGATGTTCTACTAGATTATTTTAGATGACAGATAAAAAAATTGCTGAATACTTATTATAATAATGAAAAAACTAGGAAAACAATGTGTTCATGCCTGATGTTCTCATCCCCCGCAACACTTTTTAAGGACTGTTTTAACAAACATACAGAATGTAAATAAAGTTTGATTGTCAGTGATGGAGCTCATGGGACAGTTACTTTAAGATGGCTACCAGGTATAATATATATATTTAGGTAAGATCATATTTATATCTCTCCAGTGAAATATTAAATATTCTGTTGTCACAGTGTTAACAAGACATTTAAATTCTTATTACCAAAACAGGAAGTTTTCTACATTTCAAAATTTGTTAGATTTAAACATTTTTATGAAAATGTACTTTATTATGGACAAAGCATCCTGAGGCACCTCATCCTCCACAACACCACTGTCATACACTGCAACATTTAAGGCCATTTGCAGTAAAGAGAACTTATGTTTCAGGAATGAGAATTTAAGCATATTGTGTATGACTTTTAAATATGTCTTATGAATTTAATATTATTTAAAAATTTACTAACTGTTGATATTTTGCTTTATAATTTGTTTCATTTTAGGCAATCAGATTATCAAAGTTCAGAGAAAAATTATATAGCAACCCAGAACCGCTCATGGAGTACAGAGGGAAGAAACATAGCAAAAAAAAGAAAAAAAAAAAACACCCTACATTGTTAGATTCATCATTCCTCTCCACCTATCCCTATCTTCTGCATCCTCAACACTTGCAACCACTAGCTTCAAATCCTCATTTATTACATTCATATACCTCCTCTGGCCCTCCTATTTGGCTCCTGCCTGGCAGCTCTGTTGTGTAACATAGTTGTTAAGAATGAATATACATGTGACAAGTTCTGACAAATCACATAATACCATGGAAAAATGGATCATGTTTTATTTTTGTTACACATTGGAATGTTTTAAAGGTTTTCTTTTTTTGTTTGTTAGTTTTTGGTCTTTTGTATTTTTAAAGCACTACACAATAAAACTGCTGGAACTTGATTTTTTTCTGCATTATCTTAGAGTAGTATACTAGTCTCAGTATAAATCTCATACCAGTATACTTATTATTACCGAAATGATTAACCTCATTTACTGTACGAAACCTATATATCATTACATTTACATTTAGGCATTTGGCGGACGCTCTTATCCAGAGCGACTTACAATTTTATCCCATTATACATCTGAGCAGTTGAGGGTTAAGAGCTCAAGGGCCCAACAGTGGCAACTTGGTGGTTGTGGGGTTTGAACCTGGGATCTTCCGAACCGTAGTCCAATGCCTTACCCACTGAGCTAACCCTTTTAAATGCATGTGCAGCATCTACAAATTATGTTCTTTCAAGTTTGTCATGTCATTTTGAAAAAATGTCAGATTTCATCGAAATATAAAAAGAAAATGATTATAAATTGTGAAAGGAGTTGCGGTAATGAGAGAAATCAATCTAAATAAAAAAAAAAAAGTCAAATTAAAAATAAATATTATTTCAGAACTTTAAGTAACTGTGCATGACTATTAATAATCCATTTTTAAAAATGTGAAAATGTATTTGCTTTTCTAACAGTGTTGATGTTTTCAGAGTGTTGTGATAATGAGAACTTTTAGGACTTATTTTGGAAATTATGTTCAAAAAGGTGTTAAACAGTAATTAAAAGTTTTTTTTTTAATTAATGTTTACAAATACTAGCAACTTTGTTGCTAATGTCTGGAAAAAAATTATGTAAGCATTTTTTAAATTTTCATGCTTGAAATATTTGAAACCAAGATTTCGGGAAAATCATCCAATCACTCCTAAGACTGACCTTCTGTATAGTAGGGAGCCTTATTGTTCACAGTGATGCCCAGATTCATGTCTTTTACTTCTTCATAATCTACAGCCTGAAAGCAAAGTACATTGATTACTTCTTCTACATAATACAAGTACTCACATTAAAAACGAATTCCATCTCATCATCATAATATCTCACTGTTATAAGTGGCATATTTTGACCTAATTTATATTAATATAAGCCCAGTAAGGAATACAGGAATATTGGGGGGAAAAAAACTTTAAAAACCTTGACAAGCATCAGGACTCCCTCGTTGGTCTTTGGATCGGTCTCGATCTTGAAATGCCCACCCCCATTGCCTGACACAATGTTGTACTCAGCCTGCCAGTTATCAGTGTTCTGCATGTCCAGATCACTGGCTTTAAATCTCATCACCTCTACGTTCTCTGTGTTCTCCTCAACACTGGCTTCATACTGTACACAGAAGAAGAAACAAATGGGTATACTAGTCTCAATGGCCTGACTATAGTAATACATTTCTGTGTCGTTTTATATTAAATATTCAGGAGAACCGCTGTCTAATTTGAAAATTATAAACAGAGGATAAACAGGTGCTGCCTTACAGTGTCCCGCTCAAGTACTGGAACATTATCATTGACATCCATTATCTTGATAATACACGTTGAGGTCCCTGAGTTGCAGCCCTCATTCCCATTAAGGTCTGAAGCTTTTACAGTAAGTACATACTGGTCAACTGACTGTAAAGAAACAGAAATGAGTATTATAGTCTCATTATTATCTTAATGTGTGTGTTAATGCTAAAGGAATAATACTTATTATATCCAATAATTATATTCAATAATACAATATTAAATTTTTATATTTTAAGTGTTAGCCATTTATTTAAATGTATTGATTAACAGATTTGTTATAGCTTTCTGTATAAAACTCTAGCCTTCACCAGTGTTTTGTGTCTCACCTCTCTGTCCAAGTTTTCATTTATAACAATCACTTCTCCATTCTGGTTGATACTAAACATTTTGTCTCCTGGAGGCTTTTGATCAATGATTTCATACAAGATTTGAGAGTTGGGATTCCCAGGTTCATCAGCATCAGTTGCTACTAGTTTCATCACAGTTGTACCTAAAAATTTTAATAGCAATGTTAACACTGGTATCTATCATCACTATTCTTATCTCATTAGCCCTTTTTGTTTTTATGCAACATTTTTCTACGGTGCCCATTTCAGGTTGTTTTAGAAAAAGGTAAGTTAGTGTTTATCTTTTGGACTTACCTACAGGGCTGAGCTCATTCACACTTCCTGGGCTGCTGGTCGAGAAAATGGGCGCATTGTCATTCTGATCTTTCACCTTTATCCTCAGCTGGATATCATTCTCTGCCACCGTGCCATCTGGGTACGTAGCAATTCCTGAGAGCTATAAAGCCAATTATCATAATCATCAGAAATCATCACCTTCACCATCTTAATTTGTTCAGTTTATATCCATAGCCAGTGATTCTTTCCTTACATTGTACTGGGAAATTTGCTCACGGTCCAGGACTCCAGTTATTCGAACATTGCCAGTATTAGGCTCCACAACGAACAAGTGATAAGGTGGCTGGTCTGCACCAACGCCCCTTAAGGAATATCTTATTGGACCTTTACTTGGGTCTTCCTTGTCTGAACGAATCTAAAAGAAACATAATCATTAGAAAATTTATTTTAATTCTTAAAGTAATAAAACTAAACTTTTTAATTAAAGCGAAAAAAATGAGAGCATCCTTACCCTAGCAATAAAGCTCTGTTTAGTGTAGTCAACATTCTCCTCCAAAATTTGTGGAGGGACGATCCATTCTCTTCTGTGCCTTTTGAGAGATATAGATTGCTCTGCTTTGGCTCCAGCTTCAAACACACACTACGGGAAAAGACAGAGAGGCATTTCCCAATGTAGCTCAATTTTTCATTATAACAGATATGTAAGGTTGCCTTTTATTTACAGTAAGGTTAGCGTTAGTCTCCTCTGCTCATACTGAAGCAAGACTGTGTTTCTGACATCAGTGTGACTGCAAATCAACCGCTGTAACAGCTTTGGACCTTTACTTATACTGGGCTGAAAATGTAGCAGGCTAAATTGAATGAACCGACATTTTGTGTTTTGGCTGCCGCAACACAGAAGACATAAAATGGAGGACAAATTCAGAACTGCTACAGTCGTGTGTAAACAAGTGTCTGCTTGACTGAACATTTGTCTATCACAACACTGTGCCCATCTCTCCACATACTGTAACTCACAGCAAATACCACTCAGTGCACAAACAAGCCAGAATCGTGCTTAGGGCCCTACTCATAAACTGCCAAACCCTGTTGAAACACAAGCACAGCACAAAATTGGCTCCAAGTCTAATAATGCAGAGCATGATGCATGTTTATATGCCACATTTTACCTATGCTGACACTGTACTTTAAAAGCAAATCCTAATAAACTATCGCTGTGTGTGTGTAATTCTTAAATATTAGTGGCTAATTAGGTAAGACCTACAGAATTGCTTAATGTTAAAAACATCTTACCCCTTACTGATAAAGGTCAAAAATGAGCAACTAGCAACACCACAAAATCCATAGTTTAATTGGGTGTATTGAATGTACCTTTACATTTTCCAACTAGAGTGAAAGAGTACATATCCTGCTTTGACTAAACTATACACTGATTCTACTCTGATCAGCCATAACATTTAAAAATACTAAAAGGTAATGTGAATCGCATTTTTATTATCTTGGAACAATGGCACCTGTCAACCCCCGGTGAGATATAGTAGACAGCAGGTGAACAGTCAGTTTTCACTTAATCAGGAAACATGGCCACGCCTCAGAATGAACTAAGCGACTTGGACAAGAGTCAAATTGTGAAGGTTAGGTGACTGCGTCAGAGTATATCCAAAACAGAGAAGATCTTATGAGATGCTCCATTTATGCCCTAGTTAACGTCAACCAAATGTGATCCAAGGAATGACAACTGGTGAACTGTAGACATGAGTATATGAAGCTCACTGCTGCGTATAAGAGTGGAGGCTAAAGATTGTTCAGTAATGGTTTGAAGAACATGCTAGGAGTTTGAGGTATTGACTTTGCCTCCAAATTCACAAATCTAATCCATGGTGGATGGAGTCCACCTTAAAGGACTTAAAGGATCTGCTGCTAATGTCTTGGTGACAGATACCACAGTGTACCTTCACTCAGTGAAATGTGAAAAATATATATATATATTTACTTTTATGATAATTCTTGCTTTTAAACAGCAATTAAATTAAAGCAGGACGCAGGAGTTTTTGTCCAATGTTTATCTATCTATCTATCTATCTATCTATCTATCTATCTATCTATTTACTTATTTATTTATTGTCCACAAACAGGAGTTATTGAATCACACCATAATGGTGCTATTATCATGTGTTTTATATGGAAACAACTAACTTTAAAAATGAATATATTTACAGCATTGAACCAGTTCATTCTTTTATTTCCATAAAGCTAAATGTCGCATAAAGATGTGCTATGTTTAAACTAAATGATATCATGACGGATTTACAACAGTTTGTAAATTTGAAAGCAGATTGATTTAAATGTATACAATAATTAGGCATTATTATGTAGGTACCATCGATCCTGTGACCCAAACATTAATCTGATTTTCCTGCTCAAAACAATGCCTTCAGAGGCAAATTTCCTTATTGACAATTATAATAAATAAGAAAAATATAAAGTATACTGGAGGTTAATTATCCTAAAGAATTTCATGAATAATGTGAATATTTAAAAAAGAAACATATATAAACTTAAAAGTAATATGGGGTTGCCAGAGTCTATAAGCTGATAACACGGAAATTTGACTTAAGTCTAAACAGGATCTAAATATTTTGTGTTGGAAAAATTATAAGTAAAAACATGTGGGATTCTTCGTCCCCAATCCAGTTGACTTAAAAAAAAGTGGTTCTCAATCCTAGTCCCGAAGGAGCCCCTGATTTAGGTTTTCCTTAGCTCTCAGCATATCCGATTTAACTAATGTGCTAGCAGCCTTTTCAGTATTAAAAGTGGGTGTAAGAGCGGAGAAAACACCAAAATGTGCAGGACGGTTGTGTGCCCCCAGGCCTAGTGTTGAGACCGATTAAAATATACACAAATTAAGATAAGGTATGGTAAGTTGTTGCCTATGAGACCAAAAAAAAAAAAAAAAACTTCTAAATATAAAGGATGTCTGCCAAGTGATCTAACAAATCATGGGCACACTGGAAGAACCGCCTGAACTGGGTCAGTGGTTGACAACAAAACATTTCTAGTGAATTTACAAAACAGGCCACAGCTTATTTAGCCTTTTGGCGATAGGATGACAATAGAGTAATTAACCCTAGGAGTTCACCGAAAATATGAGAATAGTTATGGGGAATTCTTTAGTTAACCACTATACTCGACTAGGTTCACCCCAAAGGAGTCGACACTTTCGGCTCCCTAATGGCTATTAGCCAAGTTCTATACTTCCTCTAAACCAGACAGTGCTTTTGGTCTTTTAAATTTCAGTTGTAATTCTAAAAAAAAAAAAAAAAAATTTGTACTTCGCATTGCATTTTTTTATTGTTCTTTTAATACAGGTAAAATAGCAAAGTGTGACATATTTGCATCAATTACTAATAGACCTAAGGCAATTAGTTTTCCTGCATTTATTTTGTGTTTGAACTTCATTTCCCTTCAAAGGAACACTACAGATTATAACAATTTAACAGATGTGAATTAAACACACACATTTTTTATTTTTTTTGCTAAAAGTGACTCAACCTCAATATGCTGTGACAAAAAAAGATCATAAAATCATAATATGATCCACTCGTTCTGTCATTTAAAAAATAAAAGTCAGCTTCCACGACAACCACCTAAAAGAGCCGACTCACAGAGCGGACTCGTACCTAAACAAATCACTCGTTAAACGTTAAACAGATGAAATAATTACGTGATTATTGTTTGAATTGTCATCAAAGACTATAATTAAAACTTTTGTCGACGTGTCTAGGCTAAACGCTACTTTAGCATGAAGAATGCTTGAACAAATAAAGCGAACATAAAGAATAAACTTACCCCAATAACGGAAGCGAAAAGGCAGAGAATTGGCGCTGAAAGCCATGGCCGGGCCATTTCCGGACCGTGAGCTCGGTTTCAGTCCAGCACTCGGTGTAGAACACGGTGTTGTTTGGATTTAGACGGCTGAACGAGTCCACTACAGGTGCTGAACGATTAGAGAAGAGAGAACGAAGTCTGTACTTCCAGAATCAACACACACACACACACACCCTTACCTTTAGAGTTTAGAGGAGGATCTAAACGGAGAGAAAGAGTGAGTCACCCACCTCTCTCTCTCTCTCTCTCTCTCGCTTTCTCTCTCACTCTCTCCCTCCCTCCTTTTGTTGTGTATCCATGGCACAAATTCCCAAACATGTGCATTACTTATTAAAGCATTAAAAGCAATTATAGTTCTTGGTAACATTCAACAAGTTGAGGATGTTATTTACTGAAAGACAAGGAAATATACCTGGGTAGTAAAGCATAGCTTATTTTATTCATTCATTTATTCATTTCTTTCAATCATTTATTCAGTCATTCATTCTCTTTCAGCTTTTCCTGATTGTGGTCACAATAACAAGGTCGGTCCAGACTTCTCCATCCTCCACCACAGAGACAAGTTCCTCTTAGGCAATCCCCAGATCCTCCCTGATCTTTTCAACTGTCTGTGCCACCACTGCACCTGATCCCAACCATTCATCTTGCCCACAAGTTTGTGTGATTGCTACTTCAGGATAAACCTGACCTGGACACTAGGTGCTTGCCTGGTCAGGGTCATAGTGCATCTGAAAAGCCATCCCGGGACCACTGGGTGTGGGTTGGGACTTTACCCCAGTACCATAGAGGGGACAGCAAGCAATCATTCATACACATATCATTGATCCACCTTGGTGCACATAGCATGTTTTTGTCTGACCTCTGTTCTAAAATTTGTTTCTCAAAATGATGGTGATTTTGGGTGCATTACACTTCCCAAGCAACTCACAGAGATATATAAAGTCTCTCAACAACAAGTATCAATCCACAAAGTAACATGGACATTTTTCTGTTTGTGGTAACAGTTAAGAATGTTAGATCCAACCATATTATATTTAATTCCTAAACACTCACTAACATCAACAACATCCACTTTAATAGAAACACCTGTACACCTGCTCCATTATCATGTTATCCAATCGGCCAATCATTTGGAAGATAAGCAATGCATAAATTCATGCTAGAGTTTATTCAGAATAATAATAAAATGAAATAAAAAATCATGTGACCAGAGGGTCTGAAGAGTGAAACACCTTGCTTCACCTTGACAGGAGTGGTATTTCATACGGTCTTGCTCCACAGTGGTAAAGACTACTTAGATGAGATACTATACTGTATGCTTCCTTATCAACAATTATATTACGTTAACAACAGGATGGGAATTATTCTAATGAATGTTTATGCATATTATAAATATTTTAAAAAGTATTAATTGAACAGAAACATGGAGTTTCCATGGTCTATAAGGTGATACCACATACGTCTACACAGGATATAAATGATTTGTGTTGGCAAAATAATGAGTAGGCATATGTGGGATTCTTTCTCTCCAATTCAGGTGTCTTAAAACACCTTGGTTCAGTGTGAGTGTGTGTGTGAGTGGTTTTCAATCCTGGTCCTGGAGGTTCAAACAGTGGTTCTCAACCCTGGCCCTTGAGGTCCCCCTGCCATGCACATTATGGTGTTTCCTTAGCTCTCAGCACACCTGATTTAACTAATCTGCTAACACCCTTTTCTGAATTGAAGTGGATGTAAGAGAAAGGAAAACACAAACATTTTCAGGACTGGGTGCCCCCCTGGACTAATATTGAGATCTATTAAAATATATGTTAATATAAATTATGCTGAGTTGCTGCCTATAAGACCAAAGACAAAAGAACAAACATCTAACTACAGTATAAGGAATATCATGCCAAGTGATATAACAAAAAAAAAAAAAAACATGTGCATACTGGAAGAACTGAGTCAGCAGTAGATGACAAAATAGTTCTGAAGAATTTCTAAAACAGGCCACAGCTCATTTTGCCTCTTGGCAATAGAATGAAACCATTTGAGCGGAGGCTGAAACACCTTGCTTCACCTTGCCAGAAGTGGCATCTGATGTGGTTCTGTGCTTTTGTAGCCCATCATGATCCTTCAGCAAACCATGATAGTAAAAAATAATTTAATGAACTACTATAAGCTTCCTTACAGTTCAAACTAATCTATGCATTTTTCCTTGATGTCTTTTATCTACAAGGCATTGAACTGTCACTGTGTTCCCAGTAGATCAACAGATTCTGAAATACTTAAACCACCCTATCTGCTATGAACACGATGCCATGCTTAAAGTCATTGTGATCACTTTTTTCCTCTTTTCTGATATTAGATGTGAACATTAATTGAAGCTGAGAGGGCTAAGGCACTAAGTTACTGATAGCAGGCTCGGCAGTTCAAGCTCCAGCTCTACCAGGTTGTCGTTGCTGGGCCCTTGAGTAAGGCCCTTAACCCTATCTGCTCCAGGGGCGCTGTATTATGGCTGTCCCTGCGATATGTGAAGAAAGAATTTCACTGTGCAATAATGTATATATGACAAATAAAGGCTTAACTTAAAAAATAATAATAATTGGGGTTAATTTTTCATCTCGGATCAGTAATAAGATAATAATTAATGTTCTATATACTAATGTTATAATAGTTAAAGTCTCCCAAAGGATCGTAGCAGTTATATGTAGTTATAAGTTGTATAAAGTAAAAATAATTATCTATCACTATATTATATTTGCATTAGTTGTTTGCTTGCATGCAAATTTAAATATTTAGTATTTCCACTGGTCTGAATTGTGGGTTAAAGGGCACCACCTGTCATAAAACTATCCAAGCAGTAGATTCAAATATGTGAAAAAAAGGTGAGATTAAGCGGTGTATGGTGTGAATATTTGATAATGGCATGCAACAGCAGCTCACCAGCGCCTGACTGTAAATTGTCATTCAATTCGTTATGTTAATTTTTTCTCGGCTGAGCTTGTGTTGTAACAATTGATGAGCACTGCCATAGACAAATAAATGGAAAACAAATAGGGAATCAGGCTCCACAAACATAGAAAGAAGAGAAGTAAGAAAGAAACCTCAATCAGTTGAGTCGCTCTACCCCATGATGAAGCATGAGAATTAAAATGTGTCTTACAGCAAACTAAGGATTTATATATCGTGCATTTCAAGGAGGCTCCGTTTTGCACCTGGCCAGGCATGATGAACTCACCAGCACACACATATGCAAAAATAGTAACCTATGAATGTCTGGCAAGAATTATAACAAGCATTATCTACAAGTAATGGCTTCACAGCATCTGTTCATACATTATTAAATATGCTGTTTAAAAACAGCCTTATGCACTCAAACAACCAAAAATATTATAGTCTGTGTTTCCTTTAGTTTTTTTGTTTCATTTTCATTTTTAGTTTGTCTGGGGATTTTTGTAAAAATACATGTAAAACTCTACCATGAGTGGAGTGTCTTCTTAATTCTTTTACAAATAAACAGTACCTAAAAGAACACGTTTCAGACCGTGCATGTATGTACTCTATATTGTTTACTTATTAGCTTTGTCTCCTCTCAATGCACTTTGCCTCCTGAATGAAGAGCTAAGGCAGTTTGAGAAGGAAGTGCTGTTACGTTTATAAACACGCGCCCACACTTTTATGAGAGACTCTGTTTTGAATTTTATGGTGCCTCAGGTTTGTGCAGAATATGTTCGCAGCTTTTATCTTGAAGTTCTTCGGGTAATCTCAGGACAAAACCACCCAGAGGCAATGCATACTCTCAAGTTCTTACACACACTCTTCCTCTTTCTCTCACTCTTTCTCTCACGCACGCACGCAAACAAAAGGTTAATGCTCATTGATTCAATACATTACAAAGACATCACTGTTTAACTGCCTTATGGGACCAAAGTCAATTTTAACAGCTTTGGGTGAACACCGAAGTTTCACACAGAAACTTTGGTGTTCACACAGAAACTTAACACACCATGATCAATAAAACATTTTTATATTATACTGTAGTAGTATTATAATGACCTGCTAATGTTATCGGAAAAGAGGATCAAACATAAATGAATATTTGCGACTGTGCATTTTGAAAAGAAAGAAAGGGTGTGTGTGAAAGACCGAGAACGACAAAGAGATTATGTGAGTAGGTGAGAGAGAAAGGGCGCGACTCTGGGCGTATCCTGGTGCATTTAGGCGGTGTCTGCTTGCTAGAGGGACTTGGCTGAGAAGGGAGAAATGTAGAACAGATAAGTGAGAGAAAAGAGTAAAAGACAGGAACAAGGCTTCTACTTTACCTGCCCTGCCTTTAGGCGTGCCGAGACAGAATTTTTTTACTTTCTTCATTCCTTTCCTCTTTTCTTTTTCCCTTGCTAATTTCTCTATTCTCCCATGTTCTCTTTCTCTATTTCTCTTTCTCAAAATAGCCATTAAAATACAAAAAGGCCTCGTTTAAATTCTCAGTTACCAAGACTGAAGCTCGGCATTTCAAGGAAGACACACTTGAACAAGAGTTGCATGTTAACTAGGACTGGCCCTCCATAAATCACTCCCCGCGCATTAACTTCAGGAAAGAAAAAAGAAAGATGGTTAGAAAAGAGAGAATACGGCAGACAAAGACTCATGGAGAAAACCAGTCTATCAGGAAACTCCCTGGTACGAGGGTTAAACAGCCACAAGCACGGTCAGGCCTGATGCTGCCGTCAGCACACAGACATGCCTTTTACCAGTTCAGAATGTCGCGATGAGTCACAGCTTATAGCTGGGAAAAACAGAACTAGAGAGTGGGTGTGGCAGCTGACTTTCAACTGGGTGTGTGTCCAAGGGTGTAGCTATAATTGTATAATGCATAGTATCCCATGTCAATCAATGTGATTCACATTTTGATGGTTACTGCGCATTGATACACAGGTGAATAATGTGGTATAGATTAAAGGTGCCTACTTTATCTTCCCTGGTTTCCCCAAATGCAGTCTCCATAACCACCATATAATGCAATCTGCCTTAATCTAAAGATGATAACTTTACATAACTTGCCTGAACAAGATTGGAAAATGAAAATTGGCAATGATGGGCCTTTTGGTGTTATCACTTGAGGTTAATAAATTAGTCACTTGTTTATAAAGCGTTTAACTTATAACATATAACATATATAACATAGACTGAAGATTAGGGCCACAGATACAACTGTGAGGACTGTGGCACTTACAGTAAATGTCAGTTGTTTTGCTGTAGAGAAATTTGTTGTAAATCTGTCTGCGATTAATCACTCATTGTCTGGGAAACATGCAATCAGCTCCACAAGTCAGGTCAAGCCAGTTAGGGAATTTTTTACCCCCCCCATGTTTGGCATGTTATGTCATTTTTCCACGACCAGACAACATTACAGGTGGATGACAAAGCTGGCTAAACATACAGTCTAACACAGTTGCAAAGACGGTAAATAACACAGTGAAACTAAATAACTGACAAACTGAATAAATAAATCATATTACGTTGCAATGTGGATGTGTAAAAGACTTTTGTAAACAGCAACTAAAGTTTAATTATGAGTGGGGCTATATAAAAGTACTTTTTTTTATCGTAGAGTCACAATAGATTGTATGTCGAGGTGTTGTATTGAAGCTACTAAATAATGTATTTGCTTTGACGTATCTATGTGTCCGCAAAATGGCTGTTGCTTTATGAGTCTCTTTGGCCTCTTTAATAACGCCCACAGTGAAACACTACAGTCTTTTCACTCCTTCTCCCCCTCTGCAATTGCTTTATCACTCTCCCTTTTTCCATTTCTAAGTAATTTAGTGTCAGGCAAAGACACTACAGCAGGTAGTAAATGGTAGAGGCAGGTCAGAGCTGTGATCTAACTTTTTTAAGGAGTGGTGAGAGAGCAGATGTGGGATTTAGGAATGTCTGGTACTACATTTTGCAAGTGGTAAATGTAACAAAACAAAAAAAAACACTTGGTCAGCATTAACCTAGGTGAATTATCTCAGTAACTTATTCATCATGCAGCCAATAGATTCAGCTACAGACATTTTTGTCTTTAGATATGGTTTTGGATTAAAGGATTACTGGATGTGTTATTAAATGTCCTTTATGTCAGTAAACAACATTTACAAAAAATTTACCACAACACAAACTTTTTCGATTTCTATCCTCACAGATCATCTTTTCTTTTCCACTACCTTCTCATTTCCTCCATGTGTGTATGCATGATTGTATGTGTGCATGTCTCTTTAACAGCACCATTCAACACAAAACAACCCCTGCTCTCCATAGCAACATGGGAGTGAAACTTGAGCAGGGAGATAAGGAAGTGAGAGAGAGGGAAACAAAGAGAGAGAGAGAGAGAGAGAGAGAGAGAGAGAAAGAGATGACATTTTATATTATGTTCTTTGAATCCAAATAGACATTTCTCAAAAAGATAATCTTTTTTTTATAAAGTGGAGAAGTAGTGAAATCAGTGGATATCCCTCACGGACAGTCCTGCTACTGGTTTCTTGTTTTCTGAAAGCTCAAAAAATGTGTTCAGGGCTTTTAATTTTGTACCTACTTTAGTGTTTCATTCAAATGGCTCACAGAATTAAAACATATACATATATAAATAAATGAACATTTTCTTACATGGGTCCATGTGCACTGTAAATGAAAATAATAAAGAGTGAAAATAGAATACTAAAAACATGATGTAAGGAAAATAAAACTGTTCCAATAACCAAAATAAAAAAGTGTAAATTTTAATGCAGAATAACTTGCAATAGTAAGATTGAGGTATTCTTATTAAACAGTAAGGAGACATCTTAGAAACAAATGTGATAAAATGTATAGATGAAAGGTATAATTATGTGCCACTGCCTGCCTAAAAAAAACAAATTTCAGAATGGTAAAATTTTAAATTTCCAATTAATAAAACCACGCTATCTCTTAATGGGGAAAGTATTCCAGTGTGTGTCACAAGCACTCTCAAACTCTCCTATTTCACTGACCCCTCAGCATCCCTGCATAAGGGCTCTTATAAACATTATTACATCTCATGGTGCAGCTGTCTTGCTGCCACGTAAGACCCTCTGCAGGCAGTGTTATGATCTGGAGTTGCTTCAGTTGGTCAGGTCTAGGTTCACCAACAATTGTTGCAATAAAATAAAGCCAGCTGATGACCTGAATGTACTGAATGACCAGGTTATCACATCTAAGGAGATTTCCTTCCCTGATGGCACTGGCATATTCCAGGCCTTAAATAAATTAGAATTAAATGAATGGGCATTTTTCAAATCACAATTGTGATCTGCACAAACTGTCAGTGTCTCCCAGGGTGAGACAAAAGGCCTGTAGTGCTTGATGATTCATTACTTTAATGACTTGAAAGTATGAGTCACAGAAAATGTTTACCTCTTGTTTGTGAGTACAACAGTGTTTTTATAATGTAAGATGACAAATATCAGATGATGTGGTGTTTGTCATCAACCTGCAGAGTACCTGTCTGTGATCGCACCTGTTCCTGCTATCTCTCTGTCTCTCTCTCACACACACACACACACACACTCACACACACACACACACACACACACACACACACACACACACACACCCGTAGAGCCACAGGTCACTGATGGCATTTTGCTACACCCAAAGCAATATATTGCGCAAAGTATGTGTGTTTCATAAGTGTAGACATCTCATTTGTCATATACACAGAGTCCAAAAAGTCAGGATCCAGTGGAAATGTATGTTGAACAAACTTTAATCTGAATATGTTGAGCAAAATCTACTTAACATGATATGTTGGATGAGAAAATACATAAATTTTGAGTACACAACTGGAGAATATGTTAAACACAAAATTAAGTGTATATACAAAGATCAGCCATAACAACAGTAAAACCATAAACTTTTAAGGTTTGAGGTTTCCCTTGTGTCACCAGAGTGGCTCTGGCCCCTCGGGCGTGGCTCCGCAGAACCTCTGAAGTTGTGCTGTGGTGTCTGGCACCAACAGATGGTTTGAGCACTTCATGGGTCAAACTTATTCGTCCAGCACATCCTACGCGTGATTAGTCTCATAGGGATTTAGGGAGCTTGGAGGCTGGGCGTTGTGTGCAGTGGGCTTTGGTGCAATAAATAGTCTGGTGCCTTTCTATTATGGCCAATATTGACTTTTTTGCCGTGATTTGTTTTATATTGGCTTTTCTGTGGGATTCAACCAGACGGCCTAGCCTTTGGTCCCCACAGGCACACTCTGGTCTTGGGTGCCCATGATCCTGTCACCAATTTACTGGTATATATTTCGTGATCAACGTTGTTCAATTCACTTGATGGTGGAATTAGTGTTATGACTGATTTATGTATGTTTTACTCTCATCGGTTTTTGAACAACATTGACAGACTGTCTGACATTTTTTATTTATACTAATTTAATTACATTTTACATAACTATGGCTTAATTTTATACACCTTACTATAGAACATCAGCCTTAATGCAGCATGGTAAAAAATAATAAAACAATGCTATTCAGGATCTAATAAAATGCCTCTGTTAAGCATAAAATGTTTTAAAATTCAGCTCACAGATTAAAACGATGGTGATTAAACGTAAATACAAAAGTACTTAAATGTAAAATTTGAGGCACTGACCTCAATATACCAATGGAACCAGTTTATCTGCAAGCCCTTGTTTTAGCTTCTTCTATTTCAGGCTGATGAAGAGAGGTGGGAGACTAAAGAGCACACTACATCAGAATCAGTTCTGACTTTGTGCCCAGTCCACTCATGCAACACAATGAGCAGGAGAGAGAGGGATAAAAAGGGGCATTAATCAAGTCAGTGACGCGAGCCACCAGTTACCTGAGCTCAGAAAGGGGGCTGTGAGAGAGACTGTGTAAAGAGAGTGTGCTGAGGCCTTGCCTCTAGAGTTACCAGCACACATCAGTGCTTGAACAGTAGAAAACCACACAGTGTAAAAGCCTATTATTTAACAAGTCATTTACAACATCTCTATTAACCTTCAATGGTTTATCAGGCAATTCTTTGTGGTTTATAAGGAACAATACACAAGGTCTATTTTATTGAATAATAAATCATGTAAAATATTTCAATGTATGTTTGACAAGGCAGATCATCACTAAAACCTGTACAACAGTGTAACATAATAACAGTGTAATGTAGCACCACACTGTATTGTGCAATATTTCTTTTACTCTCACTTTTACACACACTCAAACAAACACTTGTCTCTTAGCAGATTCAGGCACAGTATGGCAACCCATATCAACGTTGTAGTAATCAAGGGACATTCTGTTTTTGGGTGGGACCAGGCGTGCCTGAGCTAGACACACCTAGACCTGTATTTCAGTGTCATTTGGTGTCCCTGATTCATATAATGCTTATGGTGTACATACTCATTTTCATGTGATAATTAATATCATATT
Source organism: Heterobranchus longifilis (assembly GCA_028570985.1). Lineage (NCBI taxonomy): Eukaryota > Metazoa > Chordata > Actinopteri > Siluriformes > Clariidae > Heterobranchus > Heterobranchus longifilis. Next base: position 3,924,236 of record JAOVVB010000035.1, on the reverse strand, counting down.
GTATAATGGGTTTAATATTCAGCGGTAGTCATCAGTATTGTCTCATAGTATTTTGTATGTAAACACACATATGAAATAAGAAAATACAAAACACATGTATTTAATGTAAATTTTGTATAGTAATTTAATTCATTCTGATTTCTGAGAATAGGATTAATTTTGTATTTGTCTATGCTACTTTACAGTTCATTATCCTAACCAGGCATGTAAGAGCTCTGGACAAGGGCGTGTCTCTCACAGTGACATACCAAATTCCACAGCTTCACTGTCAGGTCCCGTTCTAGCAAACCAAACAAATGTGATACTGCATCAAATGCCCAACATATTTCAACACCCTCTCTGTTCTGGCAAACAGTAATATGTGATACCATTTTTTTTTATAAACCGTTGGACTATTGGATTCTGAGCTTTCACTGCTGTGGCCCAGGCTTGATTCTCAGGTACTGAACGAACTCACGGTTACTCTGTGGAGTTGCACATTCCACCTTTGTAACAAATTGGGGAAAAAATACAAAAAGTAGCATCACCTTCATTAGAAAGAATGTATTTTATTTTATTCCTACCGCTCTGGGAAAGTGATCATAAAACTGGGGGTTTGAGCCTAACCTGCCCCTGTTGGGTCCTTATGGCTCTGGACCATAGCCGATTTTTTTTTTCTTACCCCAGCTTCCTAGCAAGCTGAATATGTGGAAAAAATAACTGGGCTGAAATGTATATGTGTGAAACTAAAAAGCAATATCACACTTAAGGTTGTGCTGCTGTGCTGAATATCAGCACAATTGTGATGCGGTTGTAGGCACGAGGACGTAGCTCCTTTGCTGAAGATATCACAGTATTCAGTACAACAGCACGACCTCGAGTAGGATATTGCTACTAAAATAACAGTTTCACAAATATTCAGAGGTTCAGAGGCAATTCGGAATGATTTAGAAGCAGAAGACAAAGTGTTGTTTAAGATGACATCCTGTTATTAGATGCATTTTCTTGTTGAAAGTGCTTCTGAGACTGGTTTGAATGAAGGTTTTGGCAGGCAGTTGCTCTCCACTCATTCTAGTACAGCAGACCATACAGACCTACTTTCACCCATGCTGGTGACATGACTGGAACACTTGTAATGCATATAATTACACAGCCTAGTGCAATTATTCTCTACATCACCATTCATGAAATGTCTCTCATCCAATCTCTCTTTTTCTCCTTTCCCTAGTTGAGGATGCTAGAGACATCGTTCCTTTGCAACATGCCTCCATTCAGCATTTCATGTACACTCCTATATTAATCTGAATCTTTAATAATAAAAAAACTGATCTTTCTTTTCCTGAAAAAAATGAAAGAAAATGTTAAGTTTATCAAATGGTTAAGAAAAACAGCTCATTTTGGTGAAGTTGTTGATTATGACTAACATAAAAATGTCAAAAGTCATTTCTTGTCAATAATGCACTTATAAAATGTGAGACACTCCCTTTTTGTACTCCTATATGACTTTTTATTCCCCAAAATATTATTTAATTCTTGCAATGATCTTGATTAAATTCCTATCTATAGCTAAAATGCATGCCCAACAAAGACAACGCCACAAAAATGCAGGCACACCTATTATTACTATTGAAATAAACACCCCCAAGTGCTTGTTGAACATCTCATTCCAGATTTATTCCCCCTTGGCTGTTGTAATAACCTCCCCTCTTCTGGAAAGGCTTTTCACTAGACTTTCAGCCACTAGAGAAGGAGTCTTCAATTTTATCAAGAGCAACAAGTTTTCATTCCATCTAAGCAGGACCCACATGTCATTTCAGTCCAACTTTAGTCTTAGTAAGAGGTGTGCTTCCAGTGTAGCTGTAATGAAATCCTACAGTCTCATCAGCAGTTTGTGGATAAGATAAAACTGAAGACCTCAGCATTAGATCATTAGTAAGGTCAGGCAATGATGTTGGGGGAGGAGGCCTGACACATAGTCGGCATTCTAGTTGTGTTCGGTTGGGTTGAGGTCATGGCTCTTTGCTAGCCACTCTGAACTAGTTTTTCCTCTCCTTCGAGCCTGCTTTGTGCACAGGGCATTGTCATGATGAAACAGCTTTGGGGCCCTTAGTTAAAGCAAAGGGAGGTTGTTGAAGTATGTTACAGCATACAAAGTCATTCAATCTAGTTTTTGTTTACAATTTTATGGCAAAAAAAATTGGGAAAAATATGTGTATGAAGTCCCACAAACTTTTGACCGATGCATGTACTTGGGGAGTGATGGAGTGGTGAGTCAAGTGTTTGGAGGTTTCAGCCCGAATGTTGCCTTTCTGCTCCAAGGCCACCATGTCTGATCCTGCGCTCTGACCCCAGCTACCTAACAAGTGGCCCACCATTATACTTTCTCCGTCCTCACCTAACCTAACATACAATGACCTGGTCCTGACCTTAACTTAGTTGAAAGTCTTTGGGATGTGCAGATAAAGACTTTATGGAGTGGTTAAACTCTCCTTCATCAATACAAGATCTTGGCCATAATTGGATACAACTCTGGGCATAAATAAATGTCACATTGCATAACTTTGATAAAACACTGCCATGGGCTAAAGGTGATCCTACGTAATATTAATAACATTTAATTAAATTCAAAATTTTATTTATATAGCGTTGTTAACAATGGTCATTGTCGCAAAGCTGCTTTACAGAATCGAAAAATTATGGAAATTAGTTTAAAAAGTGTACTGTTGTTGGAATTTCCGCTGATTCCACCGAAGGATTGCAATAGCGTACCATCCGATCCACACACAACTTGGCAATGGTTTTACTCCAGATGCATTTCCTGACACGCAACCCTCCCATTTTATCTGTGTTTGGGACCAGCACTGCATCCACTGGCTTCGGTTTGGGCATTGGGTGGGAATCGAACCCGGGCCTTCTGCATGGCAGGTGAGAAACCTACCACTATACGTAAATCATTAACATTGTCCCCGATGAGCAAGCCGAGGACGACGGTGGCAAGGAAAAACTCCCTGAGATGGCAATAGGGAAAAACCTTGAGAAGAACCAGACTCAACAGGGAACTCATTCTTATTTGAGTGATAATGGATAGCAATATTCATATTTATATCAATATTGATATTCCATCCATCTAGGAAATCCAACTAGGGACCATGGAGGCCACCGGTTATTCCCATTTTATGACCTCCGGTCAATACACACATTACAGGCAATTTTGGGAACACCAATCAGCCTAATCTGCATGTCTTTGGACTGTGGGAGGAAACTGGAGTACCTGGAGGAAACTCACCAAGCACCGGGAGAACATACAAACTCTATGCAAACAGCTCCGAGACCCTGAAGTTGTAAGGCCACAGTGCTAATCACTAAGCCACCATGCTGCCAATATTGATGTTATAATGTTACAGCGTGTGACTTCTTTCGGCCAGGCAAATTATGTGTGACAAATAAAGACTTCCTCTATATAAGACAGCCCTCACTAGTATATTTTGAATGAAAAAGTTTCTAGCACGTGTGAAAGTACTGTACATTCGTTAACACCCATATACACACACAAAGAGAGAGAGAAAAGTACAACGCTGCGGGCTGGTCTCCACCCCACCCCACTCCACTCCTCACCGCCCAGAGAGAGAGGGAGAGAGAGAGAGGACAGCTCGCCGCGCCATTCTTTTCCGGTCTGCAGAAACTACTCGGTGTTCAACATGTCCCGGGTCGGCGTTTTCCGTCATGTGCTGTTCCTTTTGGTAAGTTTACTTTTGAAAAATTTATTGTTTTTCTCGCTAATATCCGTAAATGTAGATTTCCGTTAACGCTACCGAGAGAAATAAACGGACTAATTGCTTGCTTGTTTACCTTAAACTACCTCGAAGATAGAAACCCTGAGGCACGAAGTGAAGAGTTTAAATGGAAAAGTAGACAACACTCCATGTTCAAAACTTGCTTGTTCTCTCTCGCTTTCTGTGTGTGTGTGTGTGTGTGATACAAACCAGTGAATTTTAGCTTGATTGTGTGATCATGGTGTGTCAAATGAAAAGTAAAATCCCAGCAGAGCTAAATTAACCCTTGCTGGTTAACCTGGTAAATCTGAAATTCCACCACCGACACACCAGCCACCAGAGCTTTACAACAATTTGGGGATTATTCCAAGTATCAAAAAATCATTTGCAGTAAAAATAAGAACACACGGATATTTACCTCATTAACCTTATCTGGTCACTCCCTCTCTTGCTTAATAAATAACCAAAGGAACCAAGGGAACTGACTGGTGTCAGTGTAATCAGATTGTTTTTTATTTTATATATATAATGATGAAATAATACTCATAATAAAATGAGTCTGGTATATTCTAGAAGAGAATGAAATGTCTCAAAGTGCCAACCTTAAATAGGAGATGATTAAGAGACATAATAGAGTGAATGCGAAAAAATGTCTATAAGAAGATATCAATCAAACATGTAGTCACCTGTAAGTGCTTTTAAAAGTGTTCTTGTCTAAAAAGTATTTGGCGGAACGAATGACAGGAGCATGACTGGTGTTCCCAGATAAAAATTGATCAAGGTGGACACTTGTCTAGGCATGCATCTTAATTTGAAATGTAAAAAAAAAAAATTGGCAGGATATTTGAAATGGGGGTAGACATTGGAAGGTCACTGGTTTACACATGAGCTGACATTCATTACCCTTAACTGCTGAGGTGTATAATGAGATCAATATAATCCTCTCTGGATAAGGGCAACTATTGTAGCTGTAAATGATAGCTTGGTTACTGAGATCGGATCAGGATAGTGTATCAGATGATTTACACAGCTGCACTAGGTGTGATCAGTGCATCTGTACTTAAAATTATTATTATTATTTTTCAATAAAGCAAACATTGAGGGCTGGTATAAGGCTATAGAATATATTTAAGCAATATTGCACTAGCAAGAGAGTACTGCTTTACATGCTCAAATTTAGGACAACTGCATGACAATATGCAAGTTATTACTATCAAGTAACTGATACTTGACACAATACAGCAAAAATATTGTATATATTTTTGGTCCATTCATAAAAATATGCATAGTTCCCAAAGTACACACAGCTGGATTGAGCTTTGTGTGTTGCCATGCAACTTACAGCCTGATTGACAACCTGTCGTAAGCGTATTAATGATTTCAGTGTCACATACGTTTGTTAAATTTGGAATTTTAGGTATTAATCCCTGTGTAGTGGAGTGACACAAAGAGTTAAATATCCCAGTGCTGTTGTACTAATTATAGTCGCACACCACTTGTCCAATCAAACTAGGATTAATGGTGTTAGACAAACACAAGAAAGTTCTTTTGCTACTGCACTACCCTGACATACAAATTAGTACTGTATATTGGAGTTTTGGTGTTTTATATCTACTGTTGACAAGTATGTCCTTTGGAACAAAATTCAAAGACATGACATAAAGAGAATTTATTTTCAAGCCTTGGCAGATTTGTCAATCTACTGCAGCCAAGTGGATAAATTACCCATCATAATTAGTCAGCATGGTAGCTTAGCATGTGGTCAAATATCTGCCATTTTACAAGCCGTCACACAAACCAGTGTGTGTGTGTGTGTGTGTGCGCGCGCGCGCTTGTGTATTTGTGTGTGTGTGTATGTGTCATTTGCCATTTAATGTTCTTTTGCAAATATGTTTGGATGTTTTTTTTAAACAAACTCAGTGCTAGTGCTATAAAATATTAAAAATAAAACCTTGCAAAAAAAGGAATTTACAATTTTTTGGGGAGTTTTGTAGTTTGAGCATAATCCTATGAAACAAATAATGTATATTAAAAAAAGCTGTATTTTTTTGTGTGACTGGGTGGCATGGTGGTATTTTTTTCCCACAGTCCAAAGATATGCAGATTAGGCTAATTGGTGTTTGCAAATTGCCCGTAGTGTGCGGGCGTGTACTTGCTTGTGCCCTGAGATTGATTAACCTTGTCTAGGGATGTACCCTAGCTAGTGCCCTGCCCTGTACAGGATAAGGAGTATAGATAAGGAGTAAGTGAGTGGAGTGACTGGAGAGTGCCACAAGATATTATTTCACTTGCAAAGCATAAAAAACCCAGAAGTAGATATGTAACTAAATGTTTTGCATCATATTTGATATAATATCATATTTTTGATGATACCCTTCATTTTTAAAGTTTCTTTTTCACATACAGCCGTGCCGCATCAAGTAAACTGGAAAAATTATTTGAGTGATACTCCTGTTTAACCTCTCCAAAATTAATGTGATCTGTGTACCAAATCCATTAAAATGATATGGTATGAAATAATGCAGCCAATCATTAGAAAATCTTTATAAAACTTATTTTAATTCACTATAGTATAATAATCATTATATAAAATATAAACTATTGTATTAACAATTAGAAAATGTTCAAGTTTGATGTTTCATTTCTGTGTAGAAGGAGTAGGAGTTTGGAAATGCATAAAACATATTTGAGAGAAACTGGAAATGTGTCATTTCCTGCAACTGTTTAAACCAAATAGCAGCTTGAATGCAGGTTTGATGTAGAGTGTGGTGATAATCCTGGGAAAGACAAAAGCTTTTTTTTTTTTTTTTTTTTTTAAAAAAAAAAAGCCTTTTCTTGATGTGATTTTAAAAATAAAAACTTTTATCATCTCTATTCCAACATAGTAAACATTAACGAAGGATTCAGAACCAGAAGAGAAGGACATGTAAAGGACACTGACTGCTTTATATAAAAATCAGTTACATCCTTTTGCTACACAGTATTGGCACAAGTGCTGATATAATAAAGGACAGATTCCCTGATAGCAGTAAATGGGAGACAGGATGTACTGCTGGCAGTAAAATATTCTTGGATCCTGCACAGTTTGTGCTTTAGTTCATAGTATGAATTGTGCTAGACACAAATCAAACTAAAGAAGGACCAGAGCTTACATCTTTTCCTTTTTTTTCAGTTTATGTGTTATTGTGTGGAGTCATGTGTCCAGAAGTATATCCAAGTACAGGTTCCTGAAATGCTCGAGCCTGGTTATGTTGTTTCTCAAGGTACAATACAGTGTTTTCTGATTGCTACAGTTAAGCGCATCACATTAAACATTATTAACAATGTTTAATTTATTAGTCAGCATTTTTAAAAAATTCACATCATAAACTTGTTGCTCTTTCCATAGTGAATTTGGATGATTGTGGAGACGGGCCTCTGGGGTTAATCTCCAGTGATCCAGATTTCACAGTACAAATGGATGGTACCATTCAGGCTGTACTTGTAACCATGATACCAGAGGATGGCAGGTCTTTCTGGATAACTGTCCATGATAGGAAGGGTCACAGGTGGTTTGTGGATGTGATCCTCTCCCCTCCTGGTCAGGTAATGCACAATATTAAACAGTATTCACATTAATCCAGATTTACTCAAAACAGATGGAACATGCATGGACTTAGTTTCTCTGTTGATTATATTTGTAGGTGTCTAGCAATACAGTTCTCAGACGCTCCAAAAGAAGATGGAGTCCTCCACCTTTTAGTATCAAGGAGAATGACAAGGGTCCTTTTCCAAAGCAAATGGAGATGGTAAGGCCCTCAGCTTTTCATCATCACTATCTTTTTCATACTGATTGTCTTGTATAAATAAACCCCAAGCAGTTACATGGTTAAGGCCATTACACCTTAACCTTTATTCTGTATTTTCTGATTGGTCACATTTTTGCCAATTTATTTCATGTGCATGTGTTTATAATGTGTTTCTCTTTCTTGGTAGATTGCATCAGATTCCTCAGTAAATTACTCGGTTTATTACAAAATTGGTGGAAATGGTGTTGACAGTCCCCCCATGAATCTTTTCTCAGTTACAAGGAGTGGAATGTTAAGTGTCCATAGAACCGTTGACCGTGAGCAGTATGATAAGATTGTAGTAAGTAAACATATATTTACTCTTATACAGTATTCTTGTTAACACAAAAACAGAAAGACTCAGATACAGGATTTAAATGCATTAAGTAAAAATAAATTTAAGCAATCTAAATTATGCCATAATTTTCAGAAGTGCATTTTAATAAGTTTAGGTCAGAAAATGAAAAGCACTCAAATAAGATTATGTATCGTATTACACTTCAGGAAAAGTCTGGAGTATGCATGAATCCCTAAGTCACCAGTCTTTTCTCTCAGTTTACAGCCTATGCCTACAACACCTTCAGCAATCAACAGACTGACGACCCACTTCCAATCACTGTGCTCGTAGAGGATGAGAATGACAATGCTCCAGAGTTTGCTGGCCCTATGTTATATGCTGTGCAGGAGAAATGCCCCATGAGTAAGTATGAGATATAGAGAGATGCAAATGTAAGCAGCTGGACTCTATGTACAGCTACCAGCCCACCAAGGTGTCTGCCATCACGCTATTAGTCACTTCACTCCGGTAAACCTAACACCAAACTATCATACTGATAAAAATCTTTGTAGGAGTATGAATATGAAAGCTGGTATGTGTTATAGTCTATGTCAAGTTCAAAATTTAACTTTCTGCTCTGTCTTAAGGCACTATCATTGGTAAAGTGATAGCAACAGATAAAGACCAACCGGGCACCCTGCACACCAAGATTAAATTCACTCTACGGAATGGCACAGACCTGTTCAAGATTGACCCATACTCTGGAGATATCAGTGCTATTACCAACACATTGGACAGAGAGGTATTTTCTGCTTATAAATTCCCAAATATATTCATGTATGTTGTGGGTGTGACTTTACAATTGTCTTTTTGTGTATGTCTATGTGTGTGGTTTTTTGTGCTGCGGTGAGATGTGGGGGGATGTGTAGAATAACTGACACTCTGACGAGATATAAATTGAAAGTTGTGCAGCAGCATAACCAAGAATCGTATATGTTTGCATTTGAGGTGATAAAATGCTGGTTTTCATAATCCTACAGGTGGCACACTCTAAACTATTTAGACGTTAACAGGTAGCACAGTATCCTGTGTGGTAGGAATGAAAGATTTGCTAAAATTGTTTAGATTTGTAACAAAATTAAAAAATATATACATTTTAAATAAGAATATTTATAAAATCGTGATACTAACAGAATTGAAGTATAAATCAAATCGGCACATAGGTATTGTGATAATATCGTGTCATGTGATCCCTGGTGATTCCCATCCTTAAACTTTGAAGATACTGTAAATGTTTTGAAAATCATCCTTAATGTTTTGTTCACTTCTAAAATAAAGAGCATTATAATAACTTCCAGAGTAAAAATATTGTGTGATATAATTTGAGCAACACAGTACATGAATTTTGAATATGTGAGCATGTTCATGTGCTTGCCTCTAGGATTCATAAAATGTTTCTAATTTCAGTCCCATTTCAGACTAATTTCAGTTTCATTATCATTATAATAATTCACATTATAAATATTTACAATTGTGTTTTCCTTCAGACATCAGAGAAGTACATCCTTGAAATAGAGATCAGAGACATGGCTGGAGATCCGAGTGGTCTTTTTAACGTAGGGAGGGCTGTGGTGTCTCTGAATGATATCAATGATAATCCACCTACCTTTGCACAACAACTGGTAAGTTGAGCATTTTTCTTTGCAGTCTGTCTTAGGTTAAAGATCACAAATTTTTTTATGTTAAAAATGTACAACTACTGTATGGTCTTGTGAAAAGGTTTTTTTTTTTTTTTTGCATATTTGGGACACTTCAAAAATAGAGATCATCAAAAAAATTATAATATTACACAATGATAACTCAAGTAAATATAAAATGATTTTTTAAATGATTTATTTTATTAAGGTAAAAAGCTCTCCAAACCTGCCTGGTAGCATGCAGAGTTCCCTGTTTGACTATTGGTATGATGTATTTTAATGAAAAAGCCAGTTTTACACCAGATGTAGTGGGACACGCATCTTCCAAAAACGGTTTCACGTTTGTCTTATTAGTCCACAGCATGTTTGCCCAAAAGTCTTGGAGATGATCAAGATGTTTTTTGGCAAATGTGACAGCTTTTGTGTTCCTTTTGGCCAGCAGTATCTTTCGCCTTGGAACTCTCCCATGCATGCCATTTTTGCCCAGTCTTATTCTTTCTTATTGTTAAATTATGAACACTGATCCTAACTTAGGCAAGTGAGGCCTGCAGTTCTTTAGATGAGATTCTGGGTCCTTTTATGAGCTCCTGGGTGAGTCATCTTTGTGTTAATTTGGCAGGTTCACCACTGTTTCGATTTTTCTTCATTTGTGGATAATGGCTCTTACTGTGGTTCCCTGGAGCCCCAGAGTCTCAGAAATGGCTTTGTAAACCTTTTCAGACTGATATGTCAATGTATATGTTGGATTTCTTAAGGTTGTCTTGCTTTTTTGTCTTTTACCATGATTCACTTTGTCAGACAGGTTCTGTTTAAGTGATTTCTTGATTTAAAAGGTCTGGCAGTAAACAGGCCTGGGTTTGCAAGTGAAATTTAACTCAGCTTCCCAAAACTTACAGTTCATTCATGAATTAGAAAGGGATGTATTTAAAAACTGAATTTTATATTTTCTCAGATTATATTTGTGTAATATTGAAATTTGCTTGACAATCTGAATCATTTAAGTGTGCCAAATAAATAATACTTTTTCATGGCACTGTACAGTAGAAAATTAGTGTTGAACCCCTAGAGTTGATATTTTACATTTTTCTTCTATATTAAGCTCACTTAAAAGATTTGTATGGTTTTGCTTTATTATGGAAAAACCAAAACCCTATTCCTACCATGTTATTTTTAAAATATAGCTCCTGATATATTATTTACTGTGTTTCTGCAATAGTACAAATGCCAGGTGGCAGAGAACAAAGCAGATGTGATGGTCCTTAGGATCCCTGTGGAGGACAGGGACTTGAAGAACACCCCCAACTGGAAAGCAGTGTACAGCATAACCAAGGGCAACGAGACTGGCAATTTCATCATCAAAACTGATCCGGTCACAAACGAAGCGCTGCTTTACGTCACAAAGGTGAGGGGACAGAGAGCCGGCTTGAATTATATTTCTGAAGGCAAAGGATGGTTGAATATTGCTTTGGCATACAAATAATGAAGTTGCGCAGTAATCTTGGTCAAAGGCAGTACGTTCTTCCACTACTCACGCCATTGAGATGAGCCTGATCAGCCTCATGGTGGCACTATAGCACAGCGCTGTTTTCTGATTCCTTTTGTCATTCTGGACCAATTTGCCATTTGAACTATTTAGATCAGTCTGTGGTGATTGTATGTAAATCGCACATCACACAACAGTTAGTTCGGACCGAGTAATCTGATTGGATGAGAGGCATTCCACGATTGGGCATATAGAGCACAACAGCACGGGCCATGTAACTATATATATCACAGGTGTTCTAACAGTTAGTGTTAATTACACTAAATGTTGGTTGCCAGCATGGGTGGAAGTAGGTCAGTACGGTGCAGAATACTGGAAGGAAGGATGAGCAGCTGTCTAATAAAGTCCATATTTAAAACCGGTTACAGATGCATTTTCAGCAAAGAAAACACCTCTGATAACATTGTCATCTTAAACAACACTTTGTCTACTTAGTAACTTTCATTATGGTTTTTCTTTTCTTTTTTTTTAATGGCTTCCTAGCTTCTAGGAGTCTGAATCCCAAATCCGTCTATAACCCCTTATCTACCACAATAGTTGTTGTGTAAAACAAGGGACTGTACACCCTAAATAGCGCATTAGCTTTCCATATAACTGTCCAAGGGTTTTTTGCTCACATCATTGGTTTATTTTGCTCACCTTTTGGCTACCCAGTGCTTGTAAGACTTTAAAACTACTGTCTCCTGTTAATTACTTACTGCTGGTCACCAGCTCCACCAGTCATGGTCAGTTTATCTTGGCCTTGTTGTTGTAGTTGTTTGTTATATGTGGCTGAGACCTTAGTAAAGTACTACAGTATATTTTGCATGAGCCTTTTTAAAGTCTTTCTAATGCAGGTTATGAACGCATTTAGTTGTAGTTTGTTTACTTTTGATGCATTTATTTTCCTGAAAACCTTTGTGAGACTTTGCATGTATCAATTATAGTAGATTTACGGTGTCAGCACTTCAGTTATTGAGCAGCATGTGAGAGAGACTGCTTGAGCGCTGCCCTGCCAGACATGTTTGTTTTGTGTTTTTAGACTCAGCCACACCCTGCTTTCAGACCAGCAGGCTAGTACATGTTGAATTTCCTTACAATGTCTGATATTTTTTTTTATCTCCTTAGTGTATCCAAGTATTAAAAGATAATCAACCCATACAAAAAACAACAAACGCGACATATTTTTGTACAAATGTCATCTAACATACAAACACATTATAGTGATTTCTTTATTTTTTTACTATACATGCTCCAGCATAAATGCCCCAGTATTTCCTGTCCTAAATTTGAACTCTTCTCTCATAACTAGCCTCTGGATTATGAAAAGCAGCAGAAAGTAAACCTAGAAGTGATGGCGCAAAATGAGGTTCCGCTAGTAGGAACCACCTCCACCTGGCAGAAAGTACCTGTTGAGCTCCAAGTGGAAGATGTTGACGAAGGACCAGAATTCTCTACACCTACACTCTTGCTCAAAGTTAAAGAGAATGTAGCCAATGGGTCTCTAATCGGAACATACACAGCTATAGATCCAGAGACCAAAAGCAACAAGGATATAAAGTAAGGGCCAATATGGCCAAAAATATGCGGACACATTACCATCACAGCTATACTGTATATGTTCCCTTTCGAAATTGTTACCACAAATATGGAGACATACTGTATAATTGTCAAGGATGTCTCTCTGTGCTGTAGATTTACAATTCCCTTTTTATTGGAATTAAGATGCCCAAACCATGACAGTGTGTTCTTCACAGAGCTCTGCCCTTAACCCTGCTCAATACCTTTGGGATGAACTTAACCAGTGACCACACCCAGGTTCTTTTAGCTAAATAAGAACAAATCCGCACAGCTATGCTGGTTGATATATAAGAGCCAAAGGCAAATACATGTCATATTTAACAAGCACATACAGTATGTGTGTGATGGTCAGATGTCTACACATTTTGGACCATATTATGTATGTAATTATATAATTAATGGTTCTTTATAATGTAAAATTTATCTGATATACAGTATGATTGTTTCTTTGTTATCCCTGTTGGACAATGACTTATGAAAATCTTTTTTGCCATGCCAGTAATGTTATGAACCATTTGTGAGGTCAACAAATATAAACAAACATAATCATTAGGAAAAACAATCCCTATGTGTCTTTCTCCAACAGATATTATAAATTGACTGACCGAGGCTCCTGGATCAATGTGATGGATACCACTGGCGAGCTGAGGACAGCAATGACCATTGACAGAGAATCACCACTTGTATATAATAATACATATAACATCACTGTCAAAGCGGTGGATAAGAGTGAGTACATCTGTAATAGAAGTATGGCCTGATGCATGGTCAAAGCATATACATTCAGATGCAGTGTCAAGTTTCAGGGTGTTCATAATCGTAGAGCCTAAAATTATTTGGCTCAGCCTTATTTACAAAATACAGTATATTTCAGGCTTGAATGAACAATATAGGGCATTGTTAATTTTACATGACTACAGAGTGATAGTTTTAAAATATGCCCTCTATGGCATAATTTTCCCTTACAATAGCAGTATCCATAATGCATGAGACCATATGTTTATAACCTGGATTGGCTATGTGATATATATATATATATGTATGTATATATATATATATATATATATATATATATATATATGTATGTATATATATGT
>JAOVVB010000035.1:3861735-3872591 GCA_028570985.1 Heterobranchus longifilis | reverse complement strand
TTGTGTTCAATTATGTTATCTTTGACTAATAGTTAACGGTTTTTGATGAGCAGAAACATTTAAGTGTGACAAACATGTAAAAGAATAAGAAATCAGGAAGGGGGCAAATAGTTTTTCACACCACTGTAGCTTTGTTAACTATACAATATGGTGTTTGCATAACATCCAAATCTCATAAAATAATATTTCAGAGAATGTTTAGTGGTGCATACCTGCATTCCATTAATCCTGGAGTAACTCTAACAGAGTATAAACATCATTTTAAACTTTATCCTAAAATCAAATTTAAATACACTTATGGCATCAGCTGGTTTGCACAGCGTATAGTATTATGTCACTGATCACATGACTGAAAGAAGTGATGCAATTGGCTTTTCATGACAATCTTGTGTCCCAGAGCAAAATAATTTGCCTGGAACACAATAATGGGTAATAATAATATGGGTCCATTTTGATGTCAAACTATTCATAGCTATTTTCATATTACTTGCTAATTAAGTTGTTTGTTGTGTATCTCTGACCAAACAGTGACAAACATTTATACATTTAATTTTATACATTTTACATATACTCTTATTAATACCCAGTATGTAAGAAATACATTTACCAGGATTCTGTGACATTGTGCAAATGTTTCAAATGTGATAAAAGCTACAGTTGACCACAAGTTAATGAGAAAATTAATAGCACACTTTTTTAATTCAAAAATAATTACCTTATTATGTACACCCTTGTCTTATAATTAAAACATATTGGCAATCAAATAGTGTATCAGCCATATTAATGGCCTCAATATGCTTACTTGTTCTGACATGAGAGCCTTTAATTATGAAGAACCTAATTTATTAAAACATTATATTCATTTAAACTACAAATTACAACTTACACAGTGGTAAGCTATTCCAAATGCAAATTTCACAATGTGCATTTATTAGTAAAATCAATATATGAACATCTGGGCCCTGAATATCAAACAGGGCTATCTTTTCTGAACTATCCTAATGATATTTGTGGTTAAATAAATAATTAAACAAATATCTTCCCAGAAAATAAATAAAACTCCAATATTTGTCAATGTATAAGCTTTTGTGAAGAAATAAAAAAAAATAAACAAAAAATTAAAACTGAACACATGATTTGGACCACTGAACTTTTTTTTTTTACCACTGAATTTTGTTAGCTTAGTTCCTTTGTTCCCTACGCGTTGATGATCTTGCATCCCTTAAGTTTCCTGGGATAGGCTCGAGGCTCCTATACGACCCTGTAAACAGGATATGTGAATGAATGAATGAATGAATGAATGAATGAATCCTTCACATGGTTGCCTTCTGGAGTTAGGTGAAAACACAATAAAGGTATTCTACACATACATTTTGTCCTTTATTGTCCTAAGTTAACAAAATAACATTGTGCCTGCTTTGTCTGGAGAGCATATCCACGTTTGACAGTAAAATCTTCTACAGCAAGATTTATTATAAATGGAGGCAATTTCTTTTTGTTTCCTGAATTGATACACCACTGCTTGCAATATTCAGATAAATAATACATATCATACATAAAATTTTAGGCATGATGTATTTCTGAAACAAGACCAAAACACCCGCAATCATGTTGAAATCTTTCAATTTTCTATTTGCTGCTTGCTGAACTAGTCAAAAGTGTGTTACTTTAATATGCTGTCAACATCACAGCACTGATTTGTAATATTCTTGTTAAAGCCTTTCCTATGTCATATCATGTTTAAGTGAAATACAATCTTCCACATGACACATTAGTTGTTAAGCGGATTTTCAAGTTAGTAAACAATGTTTATTTTTATATTTATTTGAAGTGTAATTCTTAACTGATGTGTTGGTGTTCCACTTGTTCCAATATTTTAAACCACAGCATCTGCTTGATTTCAAACAAACCTATGCAAACCCGCCCCCTCTCTCTGTGTCTACTGTCTCTGCCCTTTCCTCTCTCTCAGGCCATCCTAACCTTGGCAGTAATTTGTTTTTATTCAGCCCTGTGCAGTGGTGTTGTGAAATGGTGCCCCAGGTTAATGGTTTTCTGTTACTGGCCCATCATCTTGGCACTGCTGTGGGGTCCATATGCATAAGGTTAAATGCATTGAAAAATACTTCAAATAGGTAAAAGAAAATGGTGCAGAAAAATCTCACAGGTGCTAGTTCAATGTAATTTAAAACTGTTTTAAAATAAATTACTAGAAACCACAATCAGCCTGTATTTCCTAACCAAACAAACGTTTGTAGAAAGTGGTTTACAAGAAAAAAGATTATTTTCCCCCCCTGTATAAAAATTAT
This sequence comes from Heterobranchus longifilis, assembly GCA_028570985.1. NCBI lineage: Eukaryota > Metazoa > Chordata > Actinopteri > Siluriformes > Clariidae > Heterobranchus > Heterobranchus longifilis. The sequence goes on along the minus strand of JAOVVB010000035.1, from coordinate 3,870,285 downwards.
CACAGTTATGTGATACTTAAACCAAGTAAGAAACTATGACATGGCTTGGCTATATTATAGGACATACTGTTTTCAGCAGTGCCCCAGACAGGTTCTGTAGCTCTTGTGATTTAATCTTTTGTTGTCACATACTGTATACACATAGCGTACTGAAAATTTAATTTTCTTTGAATATCACGGCTTATTAGCAAGTTCAGGTCAGACAGCAGGGCAAGGCACAATACAATACTCCTGGAGCAGAAAGGTTATTGATCTTGCTTAAAGGCCCTGCAGTGCCTGCTTGAACCCACAACTAACTTCTTCTAGCCCAGAGACTTAACCACTGACCCATTAGTTGCTCTGCATATTACAAGAGCACTTGAGTATACTGTAACTAAGTCTGATGAATTTAAGCAGAGGACCTATAACTAAACTAGAACCCTGTTCTCCCAGAGTGTGTTTAGCCTGAGGGCAAACCAAAATTCCAAAAACCATTTGTTTCACACTGTTATTAGCACTCTCTCCACATCCAGTGCTATTGTCTGGGGGGTCTCTGAAAATTGCTCATGGTTTCTTCATGAATTCGTATTAAATTTGTTTTCCATTTTCTCAAGTGTAACAATTATCGTCTTTTGAAAATGCTGATTGTAAACTAGACAAGACTTTTATTAGGATGTTTTATTTACAAAGCTATTAACTCTCAACATAAATTCTTAATTTGTCTTATAAAGCAGTTACCATGACTATCAAAGTAAAAAATAATAAAAAGACATGGCTAAACAATTAAAATATTTATCTTATGACTTTTAAGACTTTTTAAATATTTTTCAAGATGTACAGTAACAAAAAATATAAGACAACAAATGTTTTGTTTTGGTATGGTGTAATTGCTGTTCTAGTCACTGAGGTAGCTCAATTATATGATTGAAAAACTCACATTATAAGCCATGGAACTCAAATTATAAACCATGTGATTTTTCTTTCTGCTGAGCACAATGGACCTAATATTTCAATTACAACATTTATGAGCTTTGACACTAAAGGACAAATTGAAACACAATCAAGCAATTGTTGGACCAATCAGACTAGGATGACTTATTTACACTCTAGCTCCTTTGCTATCAGATAATAACTTGCCCCTCGATTCATGCTTAAGTAACTCTACACTTAATTATGTATGATGTAGAGATTAATTATACCAGCACAGTGAATCATGCATTTAGCCTGGAGGCTTAACCACTCTGTTTTTTTGTGTGAGCAGGCACGTATTTTGGAAAAAGGACGAAAAAAAATCATCTCGGTTGGCCTGGTAGTGGAAACATTGTCCGAGAGGTATCTGCGATATGGCTTAATTATACTGGCTTTTCAAATGCTTGCAGCTTACTCAATTAACGTTGTACTGTGTCTGTTAAACCCATTTGCTCCTGCCAAGTAGCAGACTTTTTCTCTGTTACTGCACATGCTTCATGGTACATGTCATTTATAGACTATCCATCCATCCATCCATCTTTAGTACCTGCTTTTTATTTTCTCAGAGACACATTGACTCAGGATCACTTGCTTGCTAGACCTCTATTTTCAAACTCTGAAATTACTGTTGAGGTTCTAAAAGGAAGTAAAGCACTAACTGCATTTTAATGACAGTTTAGATTGAACATGAACAAAAAAATGCAGTCTAAATTGAAGTTGCATTGCAAAGACAATTGCTCCATGAACCGTGCTGTCTATCTGGATCGCAGAAGTAGACTCCCCACTCTCTTGGTGATCTTCAAAGGACTAAATGTCACTGAGCACAGTAGCTCCATTAACTACATTACCCAACTTCACTGCCATGCCTCATACTGAAGCAGTGATCTGTCAGCAGGACTGACATATTGCATCTAATTCTCCCTGCTTGCCAAAGTCACATAAAGAAGACATATGCCAGCTGCATAAACAAACCCTGCTCGTTCTTTCATCACTTTCTTCCTCTCTTTTTGGCATTCTTTACCCCATGTGCACAGCAGGAAGCTTGAGCTCAGTTCATGTTTCCTACTCACAGAGAGCAAATGATCTTCAGCATCTGCTGATCACAGCTCATATTCACTGAGGCACACATGTGAGAAAACATAGCAGAGTTTATGCATTTGAGAGAGTGATGAGAGGGAAAGGGGAAAAATAATAATGAGAAAAGAGTTTTTGAAGTGAGATAGAAGCATTGGATGAACAGAGATAGGGATGAGAGATAACTAATTTAATCAGGACCTGCCTAACAAGTTGATATGTACATTTTGTTCAGGTACAGATGCCTCTGATAAAGTGCCTCCATCATACACACAAGCGCAGACTCTCTCTGATTTGGTCTCATGCATGAGCACCTCCTGACATGTGCACCGCGAGCAGCAAAGGCCCTTTGACAGCAAATTTAAGTTCAGAGCTAATTAAAACACTAAAAATAGAGAAGGTGATGAATGTGCTGTCAAAAGTTGCATGTAAGAAAAGAGCGAGTATGAAGGAGAGAGTGAGAGGCACTGGGGCATATGTGGTGATGCTGAAGTGCATACAATGTGAACGTGTTAAAATGCGTTTGCTGATGTTGGGTTTTTTAGCATCTATTGCACCATGCTATTTTTCTGTAATGAAGTGGACTATTAAAAAAAAAATTTTTTACTTTACTGTAATTTGTACAGTTTGAAAAAAAAAACGATGACTAGCGGGTGAAAAGTACTTAGAAATTATTGTCACAACATATGTCTAACTATAAATAATGTGTCAAACTCTTACTCTATTAAAATGGAAGAATACAGTAAAAAATGTACTCAAGTGAAACTATTTGTTTATATTTAAAAATTACTTTTTTAAAATTATTAAGTGAAACGTAAAACAGATTAAATTTATGTCAAAGTCATATGTAAAAAAAAAAAACTAAACTAATTTTTTTTTTATTTCGTCAACCTCTAATTATGCTGTTAATACACATGATTAACACTATGTGATTTGCTAATGGATTAATCAGAAGCAAAATATCATGTAAATACAGGTAGTTTTTGAAACATCGCTTACATTATGCAACTGACATGTCATATGCTGTCTCTGCAGGTGACTGATGTTGTACGGTTTTTAGTAACAGTGAAGATGCAGCTGTGACACAGCGACAGTGTCGGAAATCATAATGCTCCTACAGCACTGCAGATCATGTGCAGATTCATACATTTCACACGACACAGCGTGAAATCAATGAAAAAAACAAGCTGCATTCATGGAGTTGTGGGCATCATCCATGGCAAACACATTAAATAATATATAATTTATTTGAGTGTTCACAACTGTATATTTTAGATTCTCTGTTATAAGCAGCACTTCATCACTTCATTAACACGGCGTATCTCTGTTTAACACTCCTCAGGGGAACATGCAGCAAACTGACAGGTGGTACTGATGCTTTCACAAATTGCCCTCCAATCACTTTTTATATTTAGATATAAGAGCAGGGCAGAATTTTGCTTGAATTTTTTCTTTACATTTTTCTACCTCCTCCGCAAGCAGAACGCTCTCACCTCTCCAGTTTCTTTTTTTCGAAATTATTTTGATCAGATTATGACAGTCCTACCCATCTCTATGATAAGAGCTTTAAACAATTATAATTGGAGCTGTCTAATTAGGATAACGTTATGCAGCTGAGTCACACATCTCACACAACTGTTGCTGATTTCACCTTTTTCACCGTTTAAAACTACAACACCCACAATAACGTGCAGCCTACTTTATGTCGTAAAAATGTCTTACTACTCACCGTAAGAAAGAATAGGAAGCTTTATAAATAACTTTTATGTCCTACTCTGAAGTAGGAATATTTTCAGTCCTAATTAAAATTTGATTCCTACGATTGATTCTGAGATGCTTAGTAAATACGAGGTGTGAATCAAACCCTCCACACAGTGCTAACTACGATGCCACGCTGTCACTTGGTCTATTTCAATTTATTCTTATTATTAACAGGTGGATGAATGATATACCCTGACCTCTTATAGCACTATTCACAGGAAGCATATAATAGGATTGCTTTTCTTCTCCAATCAGCACATTAATACATTTCCCAGCAGTGGGCTAAAAGGTTTTATACTGTACTTATAAGAGCTGATTACCATTTTACACATTTTCAATTTGCTTTTCTCATTAGCAAAGCCGCATGTAACTGTTTGATACATACTTTATTATAATGAATGTCTTTATAATTTTCATTTGGGAACAACTAAATAGGGCAAATACTCTGACGGTTATCCGCAGTTGGGCATTTTTAAAATTTTACCACTGCTGATTTTTTTTCAGGAGCTTAGAGCTCATTATGTTAGTATGGATTAATACACTACAATACAACAGTTTCTCTGATTGATGTATTAGAATTAGTTGTTCTGCTGGTTTGCCAAATAAACAGAATATTAAGGGTCTTGTTCTTGTAAATTTTGCACAGCTACAGAAAAATGGCTTCATCTCTCACACATCTGTAGCTAAAATATGAAAGTCATGATGAATTTTGCAAAAATGCTGCCCTGTCTTTGTTGTTTTAATATGTGTGACTTTGATTGGTGAGTGACAGCCAATCTCCAAGCAATAACACTGTAAGTTAAGTCAGAATGAAAGATAAGTCTTGGTCAGAGACTCCGAAGTGCTTGGGGAAATTTAGAGTTATGGATCTGCAAAGAGATCTGAGCCTTGTACTGTTTTTTAGGTGTGTGTGCGTTTGTGTGTCTACCACACACAAGATCTAATACTCGGTATTGATCTTTATATGACAAGGTCAACCTTATATATATATATTATAATAATAGTAATAATGTGTTAGCATGTATGTGATGTATTTAGAGTTCGTTTACACACACAAAAAATCAATAAAAAACCAAAACCTGTTATTACAGGGAGAAGTCAACAAGGGATTAAGAAACCCTCTGTGACTTATTTAAACTTTTCTTTTGTATACTTGTCTACTATTGCTCATAATAAAAATTATGCCATTTCAACTAGACTTTTCTGGAGTAAATACACAAACAATGTAGCACAAAAGTAATATTTGACCCCCTAAACTGAAAGAAGTAGACCCCATAGAATGAGCTAGCACTTTATTTATAGTTTATTGAATTGGTTATCTGTGATCTGCTCTCTTGCTGTTATCTTCTCAGCTGTGCCATATTCCAAGCTGCTCTGTAGACTGAAAATTGTTTGGATATTAAAACACAGCTCTCCTCTTTCCTATCACTTCCTCTCACATCATGTTTTGAAATTCTTTACATTCACCTGCAGATCTCAAGATACCAAGTTGCTGACTTCCCTTTCTCCTGAAATACCCAGTGATCAGGTATAATATTCAAACCACCTACCTAAAACCATGAGCACTTTCACCAGTCTTTCCATACTAGTGACTACACAGTCCCATACACACCAAGCTGTGATACACTGCCTATGCTGACAACTTTCTTTAATAACTTTCTTTTAATATATTTAAAAAAAATGTATTTGTGCTACTGTAGCTGTTCTATATGATCAGACCAGACCAGCTAGCTTGCTTTATATGCCCATGACCTTGTAACCGGTTCACCAGTTGTTCATCCTTGGACAATTTTTGGTAGTTACTAACCACTGCTATTTTCAACACCTGTTGTTTTGAAGATACTTTTACCCAGGTGTCTATCATTTAGAATTAATTTCTAGTTGTCAAAACAGGTATCAACATTAATGTGGCAATGTTATGGGAGTTGGAACACCATTGGTATTAAAAATGTTTTCGAAAAACTGTTCATTATGTACTTTGGACACTAGAAGAACCATATTAGAAGGATAACTGGAAGTTGAGTCAACTGGACTCTAATTCCAGATAACCTCCCCTGGACTGACTGACAATCTTCACAGATATATAAGATGGTTCTTACAGTGGTTATACAGTGACAAAAATGATGGAGAAAAAGTGGAGTCATACTGGTTCCTGAGCACCACCATCTCTCAGGACCTGAAGTGGGACAATCACATTGACCCCATTGTTAAAAAGACCCATCAGAGGTTGTATTTCCTTTACCAGTTGAGGAAGTTCAACCTGCCACTGGAACTGCTTACACAGTTTTACTCAGCTGTCATTGAATCTGTCCTGTCCACTACAATGTCTCGTTTGGCTCAGCTACAAAATCAGACACCAGAAAGCTACAAAGGATGGTCCGGACTGCTGAAAGGGTTATTGTTGCTCCGCTGTCCACCCTGCAAGAACTGTATTCACTCCAGAATGAAGAAAAAGCCTCAGAAATTCACTTTAGACCCTTCATATCTAAGTCACCTTTTCTTTGAACTTTGGGTGTCTGGTCAGTTCTACAGAGCACCGAACACCAAGACAGTCAGGCATAAGAACAGTTTTCACCCCAGGCAATTTACCTCATGAGCAGTTAAATGTTCTTCTCACTGTGCAATAAAAATATGTGCAATATTAAGATGAGCAATAGATGCAATATTGTGCCATACTACTGATATTTATTTGACTTATTTGATAATACCTCACATCCTACTCCATTTGTTGTTAACTGTTTTTTTTTCATGTTGTGTGTATTGTAGTGTCTGAAAGCTTCTGTCACCAAAACAAATTCCTTGTATGTGCAAATGATCTTGCCAATAAAGCTCTTTCTGATGATCAAAGTGGGTGAGTTTGCCCTGCCCAAATTGTGAGCAAAATCAAAGAATGATTTTTTCCAATTTTTGTTGATTTAACCTTTTGTTTCACTTCTAAACTATCAAAGTCCTCCGATGTTTCTTGTTTGTGTACAAGAGATACTTATGCAATAAGCTGTTGAGTTTATTCTCTAGTTATGATTTCTGAATGTTGTAAAAAATGTTATAGACAAAGATGCATGTTGCATGCTGTAAATAAAGGCTGATGTTATGTATTTGCAAAATTGTTTTGGGGTAATTCCTTCAACATTATCCTAATGCCATTTTGTCATAGTCATTCTTCATTCATCATCTATACCGCCTAACATGTACAGAGTCATGAGCAGCTTGGAGCCTATCCCAGGAGACTTAGGGCACGAGTCAAGGTACACCCTGTTAAGGGTGCCAATCCATATTAACACACACACACACACACACACACACACACACTACACGCAATTTAATACACAGTCCTGAGGCATTGTCCACGTGTATTTTGGGTGAATGAAGTCGCAACCCAATTACTCTGATATCATCCAAAATTAGGGTTCCTCCCGTGACAACAACAACAGCAATAACATTAACAAGTTTGTACATGCTAACAATTACAATTTTTTTTTTTTTAAGTTCAAGGGATCAGCAAGATGTTCCAGCACTTTAAATCTCATAAACCTAATGGGGAGCCAATGTAATGTGAGATCATGTAACATTCTTTTCCTAATAAGGTTGCGAATTTCTTAATTTCTACATTCCTAACTGATAAAAGCTGAACATACAGATAAAGCAGTGCAACCATCCAACAACACAATAAAATTAGTATAAATCATAATATATCATTTTTTTAGATTGCATTTTATTAGGTTTTATTAGACTTCAACATGAAGTAAATCTCTTTTCATCCTTTAATTTTTTAAGCTGAGTTGGTGCATGTACTGTATTGATTAATATAATTGTGCATGTCATAGAAGTGAAATAAGTGTGTATTTGGTAAATTTATGTAGGAAGAACAACTCAATGTTTGGACCGGAACTTTGTGAAAATTCTTTTGCTAGTTCTGAAAATTATCTGATGTTATTAAAAAAAAAATCTTTTTTAATCTTCTTCTATTTAAACCACTATTTTAACCTAGCCAATAAAATATAATGGTTAATATTGTCGAATTATACCAAAGGTCCGACACCGATTTGCAATATAGTACTTCTGAAACCAAAATTACATACATAATTTATGTTGGAACAGATCTGCTACAGTACAAAATCTTAATCAGAAAAACTTTGTGGGGCAACTGAACCGGAACCGAAAGAAAATTTGAATATAATGATGAGATTAAACAAGTACTAACAAAATGAATTTCTGATGTTTATTTAGAAGCCCTTATTTGACCTCAGTGGTATGTGAATAACATGATTAAGTTAGAGATAAAGATTGAACAAAGTGCAATTATGCATATATAATGAAAGAAAATGGCTTCTGAGCAGCTGAATAATAGACCTCCCAACAGTTTTACACACACACACACACACACACACACACACACACACACACACACACACACACACACACACACAGATCCAAAGCCAGGCAGATTCAGTCTATTAGCTCCTCCGTGTTGCACTCCAAATTAAAATCTAATTTAAGGGGCTGCTAAATTAAAAAGTGCATTTCATTTTTTTTCCATTCTGAGTAAAAAGCTTCCATTCCATTAGGCATCTAATTTCTACCTGTCAGAAATCAAGCAATATAATCTCCCTAAGGAGTGCATTTACATGGCCCCATAATTAGGCTGGGAGAACTGGGATCTTTGGTGTGTGAGTTGGTGTGTGCACGCCTCTGTGTGTGTGTGTGTGTGTGTGTGTGTGTGTGTGTGTGTGTGTGTGTGAGAGAGAGAGAGAGAGAGAGAGAGAGAGA